>CAUYON010105080.1:0-10000 GCA_963573935.1 Arctocebus calabarensis
TAGAGACAGAGTCTCACTTTATCGCCCTGGGTAGAGTGCCGTGGCGTCACACTGCTCACAGCAACCTCCAGCTCTTGGGCTTAAGCGATTCTCTCGCCTCAGCCTCCCTAGTAGCTGGGACTACAGGCGCCCGCCACAGCACCCAGCTATTTTTTTGTTTTGTTTTGTTTTTGCAGTTCGGCCGAGGCCGGGCTTGAACCCACCACCTTCGGTATATGGGGCCAGCGCCCTACTCGCTGAGCCACAGGAGCCCCCCGTCTGGGTCTATTCTTAGACACTAAATAATTTGATTTATATTTGTTGAATGACCCCCACGTGTCAGTCATGGGGTTAGGATTCCTATTCTGTTGTACGCTTTTAGGCTCAATTAATTGATTTGTAAACTGAAGATCACAACATCTGCCTCCTAAGATTGTCAAAAAGTAATAAGATGACGTGCTGATGCTCTTGGAACAAAGCCTGGTCTTTTGCAGGTGCTCAACCAGTGTTAATGCTTCCTGCATCCATGAATTATAACAGCTACTCTCTCCTTGTAAGTGACCACACACAATCACCTGAAGTATAAAAACTAACATTTAAGAATATAAAGCAGTAGTTAAGAAGGCATGGACTTTGGAACCAGGCTAGGTTCAAATTCTGACTCTTTTACGTACTAGATGTGTAACCTTGAGACAGTCACCTAAGCTGTCTGTGCCTCAGTTCCCCATCTACAAATTAGGGAGAATAATGGAACCTACCTCATAAGGATGTTATGAAGATTCAGTGAATTAAGATTTGAAATGCATTTGGAACAACAGCTGGCAAATAATGAGTACCATAGAAAGGATTGCTAAATAGAATACAAATTATACCTGGCCTTTGAAAACAACATGGAACAAAAAAATCGCTTTACTCTCTGCATAGAGATTGGGAAAAGGTGCTATCATCTTTAGCTGGGTAGAGGCCCGGCCAGCCCATTGGGAGTCAGCCCTAGGCCTGCACAGCCAAAGCCTCATTCACAAGAAACACCCAGCAAAGTAATGGGCTGGGGGTGGGGCAGTGCATTTCAGACAGGTTTGCTAATGAATCATTAACCATTTTGACAGTATATTCAAACTTGTGATTCTTCTGTGGCAGGGGTTAAGGTATTTAATACTTTGGGGACTGAGTTTTCTCATCTGAAGCATTCTAATAACTAACTCCAGTGTGGCGGTGGGGGATTAAATGAGCTAATGCCAGGATGCAAGGCTTTGGAAACCTGTGACTTAGCACAAATGTGAATCATCGTCATGGGCCAAATGGCCATGGGTTCCCAAATTGCCACTCACAGGCCCAGCCATGTGACTCTGGAGTGGCACATGACTTTGTCACTGCCCGCTCACTGGACTTCCAGGGCCAAACGGGCTCTGGAGCAAGTTCTTTTCTCTGCTGGGCAAGAGTTGTGGAAGGGAAGGGCTCGGCAGCAGCCCAGCCCCCTCTTGGTGTGCCTAAGCACGTCAGCCGCGCTCTCCAACACAAGGATTGTGTCCCAAGGTCCTTTTAAAATAAGCCTATTTTGAGATGTTTATATACAAGCTGGGGAAGAATGGGAGTATTATGCCCGTAATGGAAAGTGCTCATAAATAAAAAGGCGCCATTTATCGTCTATTTCCAAGGCTGTCTGTGGGCTGCCGCAGTTGGAGCTGGGCCTGGGAGGGACCAACGGCCGAGATGGGCTTTTCCTGGGGTTTTGTTGCGCTCTGTCCGTCAGGCTGGCTGCAGGAAGGAGTGTGCTTTGTGTTGAAGATTTTGCAGAAACCATACTGATGGGTTTGCAGAGTTCTGGGACTTTCTCTGCAGCAGCATGGCTTATCTTGTCCCTGGGGCCTGGCTACCCCCAGCAGATGGAGGAGCCACTTCAGGAAAATCACTTTCTCTTTGTAATCAAGGCTGATAGCATGTTTCAGTGAATTCTTTAGAATCGCTGTTATCATTGTCAAGAGCCCGTGGGGGCAGGGCAGGTAGATTTTGAGGCAGCCTCTCTCACCACCTCGCACACACTCACATCACAGGTTCCTCTCAGTTATGACCTTGTTGAGTCTGTCACCACACACACATCATCTCAAGGCACACCTGTCCCCAGGATCGCAGTAGGTGTGGATCAGCAAAGGCACATTGAGAGGGCTGAGGAATGAATATGTTTCTCAGGGCTAAGTATGTTCTAGCACGGTGCCAAGAACTCTATCTCTGTTATTGTACTTTATCCCCACAATAGCCCTGAAAGGCAAGTACCATCATTATGTCCACTTTACAGATGAGAAAACTGACTCAGGGAGGTGAAGTTTCTTAACCAAGGTTGCACAGGTAGTTAGTGCTGGAAAAGGGATTCAAGCCATTGTCATTTCAGGCTATGACTGTGCCTCCCTAAAGTATCTAATCATTAGTTATAGCAAATATTATTGGACCTGCCAGCGATGATTGTTTGAGTCCTTTTCCTGCTTTAAGTCCCCTCAACTTTCCTTCTGCAGCATCTCGGTGGTTTCAGAGTTTAACAAGACCGATGTGGTCTCCGTCCTCTTGGAGATTTCAATCTAGAGAAAGATACAATCAATAAATATCCTAATTGAGAAGATAAATACCAGTTGAGCTGAGTGCTGAAAAGGAAATAGATAAGTGATATAATGGAGGAGGAATGTACTGGAGGTAGCAGCATCATCCCTGCTGGTCATGTTGAAGGGTGCGTAAAGGATAGCTTGATTAGTTCATGAGCTCCACTGACAGATGAAGAAACAGGTTCTAAGCTGGCTTCAGGGCTCCCATGCCATGCCAGGCTGCGTGTCTGCCCCGGCTGCTAGCCCTAATCTGGGCATACACGTGGGTGCTGTGGCAATGGTCCTGGATTTGGAACTAGAAGACCTACAGGCAGTTCTCCTTTGTGATCTTGAAACAGGCAAGAAACACAGCTGAGCCTGTCTCCTTAACTGAAAAATGGGCATAGGATTCCTCCCCTGTCTACCTCCTAAGCTTCTTGCGATGTTTTGCACATGAGAAGGAGTAAAAATGAAGGACAAGTGTCCATGTGTTGTGGCTGACATCTTCCAAAACAAGGTGACATTGGGAGACTGCATGGTTGAACGTGTCTAGGAGGTAATTGGATTAAGGGTGACTCTGCTGTTTCTAGGGGAGAGGTGATTTCCTCCTGCCCTGCTGGAGGCACACTGGTATAACCCCTCCCTAGCATCTGAAATAAGGCACAGAAGAGAGGCTCTTCCTCCCCTGACAATTTCAATAAAGCACAGCGGAATTGACATTGGCGAGGACAGAGAAGTCCCCCCAACTCTGTTTATTTCTGTTTGTTTCATGGTAGGGGCAATAAGGGCTCAGCCTCAGCCCTTACTACAAACTGTTGGGTCATAGGTTGAGCAGTATGCAGAAAATAGGCAGGATTTGGAGTTAAAGGAAGTGGTGTACACACAGAATGAATAAAATGGTGCTCACCTGAGTGGCTGGCAATGCTAATGTATAGGTCAAAGGATACAAAGTTACAGACCAGTAGGAGCAAGTCTGGAGATCCAATGTACAACATGAAGACAATAGTTAATATTGTACTATATGTGGGATTTTCTGCTAACAGTAGATACTAGGTCTTCTTGACATAAAAAAGGAAGGAGATGAAATGATGGGCATGTTAATTTACCCAATTATAGTAACCATTTCACTACATATATGTATTTTAAAACATCACAGTGTATGCCTTTAATATATACAATTAAAATAATAGACCAACAAGGCCAGAATGCCAGGGATTCCATGGGCTGCTTCCCACCTGCAGAGTCAAACAGCAGGGTGAACTTCAGACAGGGAGCAGGATGGCCTGAGGCCTGGATCATGGGCTGCCCGAGTCAGTCTCCGCTTGTCAGCTCTGAGACCTTGAGTACATTCTTTGATCTTGCTGAGTCTCAATCTCAATTTTCTCAATTATAAAATAGGCACGGTAATGGAACTTGCCTCCTTGGGCTGGTGAGACAGCCACAGCAGACGTGCCAGGGCCCTTCTGAAATTCCCTTGACTATCTTGTCACTTGCAGGTTTGCCAAGAAGATCCTGTGTATGTCCGTGGCCGTGCCCCTCAAGCACCTGTGATTCTCTCTGCCCAAGGGCTGTGCTCTTGGCCATGGGCGGGTGTGCAGCCCCTGCACGAGGCATTTAGAAGTACCAGGGATGTCCCCCGGCTTCTCTACACTTAGTGGAATGATGCTCAAGTGTGTAACACAGAGCTCCCTTGACTGTCCCCAGTGGGACTGAATCTCAGTTGCCTATAGAGGTGACCTCATTCCTGTACCTTTTATCAATGTTCCTCTCTTTCTTGTCTCATTTCCCAGCTCCCTCACTGTGCTTCCTGGGGTCTCTCCCCAAATACATGACCTGCCCCCAGATCTTTGACTCAGCTTTGGGTGAACTCCACCAAAACAGGGGTTTAGCACAAAGTCTGGCATTTAGTAAGTACTCAGCAATCTGGACTTACTATTTATTTATTTATTTTAAAGAGACAGGGTCTCCCTATGTTGCCCAGGCTGGAGCACAGTGGCTGTTCCCAGGTGCAATGCCACTCCTGATCAGCCTGGGAGTTTTGACCTGCTTCACTTCTGACCTGGGTTGGTTTACCTCTCCTTAGGCAACCTGGTGGTCCCCTACTCCCAGGAGGTCACCATGCTGATGCTGAAATTAGTGTGGGCACCAACCAGCACAGTGCACCACAGCCCAGACCTCATGGGCTCAAGTGATCCTCTCTTGCCTCAGTGAGACTACAGGTATGTGCCACCATGCCCAGCAGTATTGACTATTGTAGTTTTTTTGCATTATTAGCTCTACTACTGCTCTAGGTCTGCACCACCCAGGAGGTATCCTGTACTCTGTTTTGGTCTGTGCCCAGCTTTGGAGAACATGAACACTGGCTGTGAGCTAGCAGGTGGCTGGCCAAGATTGTCCCCATCTTCCTGAGTTTTGGCTTCAGCACCTGCCCACAAATAGCTCCTCAAATTTAAGGGAGCTTGGCCAGCATTGGCAAGCATGTGCCCTTCCTGCTGGAGACGGCTTATGCCTGAGAGTAAGAGACTCTCCCAGGTTCATGATTCAGAGAAGACAGCTGAGCCTCAGTTTCTTCTTCTGTGCTCAGTTGGAGTGATTATAATAGAAGATACAGTTGTTGAGACGATGTAGCAAGGTATGTCTGTGAAATGTTTAATATAGACAGAGGGAGGATTCAACAAGCACTGCCCAGAGATTTTCTCTACATCAGCCTCTCCACTGTATGCCTAGAAATCCAAGGCTCCAAGCGTGACTTGTCAGAGCTTTTGAACATGCAGTTGCAACTGCCATGGCTGTAGACACAGGTGGAGCGGACAGGCTGAGTGACAGCAATCTTCCTTCCTTGCCACTTTGGGGCGATGGCAGTCTCTAGCAATCAAATATTTATCAGACCCAACAATGCACCCACAGCACTGTGCAAAGATGAAAACGACACCCATCAAGCCCCCAGGAAGCTCGTGGCCAAATGCTATAGCCCAGCAGAATGTGGGTCACAGAAGGATGTTTTCAGGACTCTGGGAGAAGCCGATCTGGGAAATTTTAGTTTCAAAGTCCCCGCCCACTCTCTTTTTGATAGCTAAATAATCATATTAATCATAATGCATACTCCAAGGCTGGTGCAGTTTTGAGCAGTTTATATGAATTAATTCAGTTGGCCCTCTGCTGGCATGAACCCTATAAGCATGGACTATTATTATAATCTCTACTTTGCAGATAAGAAATTGAGTCCCAAAGAGGTCATGTGTAGATCTACATAGATCGAATGGGGCAGTGATGTGTCCCACTGGAGTCACACAGTTGGTAAGGGGGGCTCTGGGATTTGAACTCAAACAGTCTGGATCCAGAGTCTTTGCTTTTAAGCGCCACTGTATACTCTATACCACACCCACATTATCAAAGGTGACCTAGTCATCTGAACTTTGAGGGGTCCCTCTGTGGAATTTTTGTGCAACTTTTAGTTAATGACGCTTAGATGGATTTTGGCCTTTTGGCTTCTTGCTGCATTTCGGTAAGTTGCAAGTTCTGGATTTGGGTTGGATTCCCTGGGAAACTTGAGTTGGTTGGATGTGCAAGCACAACCGAATAGTGGCTTTGTCCTGGTTCACTGGGGGCTCTATCCTAGCATCTGAGTATGGAGGAATTTATCTTTGGTTCCCAGAACATTACTGAGCAGCCAGCCACTCCTATGCCATAGATGGGAGATGTTTTGAACCATTGCAGAGTCGCTGATTGTGGTTGACACTGTTTTGGTGTCCTGCCAATATTCCCTTTACCAGCCCATTCCCCAGCAACTGTGAGTGTCAGCTGCTAATGGCTCATAGCTACACCTTTTCTTAGGGTACTGTATTTGGCAAATAAAAATATTTTATATTATCTGGCAAAACTACTTCTTCTCAGGCGGCGCCTATGACTCAGTGAGTAGGGCACCAGCCCCATATACCAAGGGAGGTGGGTTCAAACTCAGCCCCGCCAAACTGCAAACAAAAAAAAATAGCCAGGTGTTGTGGTGGGCGCCTTCAGTCCCAGCTACTCGGGAGGCTGAGGCAAGAGACTCGCTTAAGCCCAATAGCTGGAGGTTGCTGTGAGCTATGATGCCATGACACTCTATCCAGGGTGACAAAGTGAGACTCTGTCTCTAAAAAAAGGAAACAAACTACTTCTTCTCCAGAGAAATGCCCTTGATAGACAGGAGCCACTCACAGCCAATGACTGACCTAATTGGGAAAGTAAGAAGCTGGCTTTGTGTCATGGGCGGGGACAATTCCATGTACAGTTCATGTACTGCAGGCTCCCTGTGGATCAGGCCAGGGCTGCTCATTATCTGGGGTCACATCCTAGCTTGGCTTTTTTCTCTTGGAGAGTCCTTCCTCAGTAACTTGCATGATTCTGAATCCTTGCTCCAGGCTCTGCAGCTGGGAACCCAGGTCCTCTGGATAATGTGATAGAAACCCCTGGAAAAAAAAAAACACAGGTGGATCTATACCCCAACAATGGAATCTGATTTTGGGGATTCATCTTTAAGGGAACCCCTTCCATTATTCTGTGTTTCCCAAATCTTGTCTCTCTTACTCTCAGAGTTGACAGCAGTTGACTGGTAGCCACCGCAGTAGGTTATGGGTTAGAATGAAGTCAGCACTGCCAATTATAAGCAGGGAATTCTTTTTAGCCTATATAATTTCCATTATTTGCAGAAAGTCTAGGTGGAAATCAAAACATGCCCAGTGCAAAGAAGCTGTCAGCTGAATGCGATGATAAGAAATAATAGTTGAAAGAACATGAAGGAAATACAAGTCTGATCAAGTCATCTACCTGTTTAAACCTTCTCAAAGACTTCCCATTGCTCTCCTGATAGAGACCAAAGTCCTTGACAGTGTCTCGAGGTGCCCCCCACGGTGGGTGCTTCCCTGACATTATTCCAGCTTCATTACACATCACGGTCCCACTTGATGTATATGGAGGAGCCTCACCAGCTTCTTTTAGTGTCATTAGACTCCTTGCTGCCCCAGGGCCTTTGCACAAGTCCTTTCCCTGGATTACCCTTCTCAGCTTTCTTGCTCCTCTGTTACTCCACAGCTTCCTCAAGGAAGCTCTTCCTGACTTCCCAGATGAGACGATAAACTCACATTATATGCCATCTTGTACTTCCCCTTCCTGTTAATTACTTATTGCTGTGGGATACATTTCCCCAAACCTAGCTCTATAAAACAACAAACATTTATTATCTCACAGCTGTGGGTCAGGTAATTAGGAGTGGCTTTTGGGCGATTTTGGCTCAGAGTACCTCATGAGGTTGTAGTCAGGTAGTTGGCCAGGGCTGAGGTCATCTGGATGCTCATTTGGGAAGGAGATTTTCTGCTTCCGTGATGATTCCCCTGGTTGCTAGAAGGCCTCAGTTTCTCACCAAAGAGCCCCCACTTTATCACATGCCTGAGCGGCCTCACAACATTGCAAATGGTACTTCCTCCAGAGCAAGTGATAGGAGAGAGAGAGACTGTACCCAGGATGGGGTCCATATTCCTTTTATAACCCAGTCTTGGAAATGATACCCCATCACTCCTGTCCCCTACAAGTGAGGCACCAGGTCCAGCCCATGCTCAGGGAAAGGGGAATTGACCTCCACCTCTGAAGGGGAGGAACATCAAAGACTCCACGGTCACGTCTTTAAAACCCTGACAGTCACTTTTCACAGCTGCAACTTGACCTTTAATGGTGCAATTACTTGATTCGTGACTGTCTGGGCTGCACGCTTCAAAAAGGCAGAGTCTCTTCTTTTCTTCTCTTCCTCACCATGGAAGCTCGGTTTCCAACGCATTAGCATTGAATCAATATTTATTTAATAAATGACTGATCTTACTATTTTTTGGTTTCAAGAAAACTCTTTGGCAAAGAAGCCATGATCGATTTTCGGTAGAATATCATTGGATCTTGGTGTAGACATGAAAACCCTCCCTGCCGGCCTTTTGATTTCAGTGTGAGCGGGAGGCAGAGAGTGAGGAGCTGCAGTATTTTTTCTTTATTCGCTTAGCAAACATTTCTTGAGCACTTAGTATGGGCTAGAAAGAGTGTCACAATGTAGAGGTTAGTAGGACACACAGTGGCTTTTATAAATTAAGACATCCACCTATTCATGTATAAAGTGGCCCCTGCCTTTTGAATAATCTTCAAACCTGAAAGACAATAGGCGGCTGTCTTGGAAACAGACCCCTTGGTACTGAGTTTGCAGAAGCCGTTTTATCAGCCCGGCATGTCATCCCGGCGAAGTGGAGTATTTACATTTAATTCTAAAGTGGTTGTGCCAACATCAATCCTCTGGTTTTCATACTTTTGGTCACTGTTTGCAAATGCGTAAAGGTTTTGTCAAAGGAGCTGGATAAAGATGGAAAGTGAATGGTATTATATATGACTAGCGAGATGGCAGGGTGTCTGATGCTGGGAAGCAGTCAGCTACAGTCACCGGGGCACACAAGGAGAGCGAGGATAATGTGTAGAAATGGAATCGGGAAAAATGAATAGCAGCAAAAATGGGCTTTCGCGGAAATGAGGGCAGTGTGGCCAGGAGCCCTGGTCTGAGGCCCGGGAGACCGCGGTTCTGGTCCCTGGAATGCTCCGGAGGTGGGGGCACATCCTCCTTTTCTTGGGCCTCCATGTTCTTGCTTGTAAAATAAGTGCCCTGGATCAGAACAGAGGTTTTATATGGCGACAGCTCTGATGGCCATTCTGGAAAAAGAGATCTAAAATTGCTTTGAAGGGTGGACTCGGCGCTGGCCTCGGTCACAGCTTCCTGAGGGGAGGACTTGGAAGGTGGTTGGTAGTGACGTTCGGCGATGAGGTGTGTAGCGCTTTTTCTGGGATGACTTCACAAACTTAATCGTCAGGCCTTATAAAACCTTTTTGGTTTGTTTTTTGGTTAGAATGTCTCTAATTATAGGTAGCATTTATCACCCATCACCTCCATGTGTAAAAAGGCTAAAATTTAAGCCCCTCAGAGGAGTCAGAGGGGAGGAGGGGCTGTGTCTTCCATATTCTGCCATTCTACAATATTTTGGTTCATTCCATTAAATTCTGACTGTCAGCACGTGTGTCCCCTCACCCCGACTCAACGGCTTTCTCTGGCTGCTAGAGACTATTTTGCCACCCACTTGGCAGGCTGGGTGTGCTGGGGAATTATTAATACCCCCTCAAGCAGCCTTCGCCAGTTGATTGACAGGAGTCGGGGTATTCACACCCCAGCTCCCTGGTGCCTCAGCTGCGATGTCCCTGGGTCATCCAGACCAGCCCCAGCTGCCTACAGTGGTCACTGCATTGATAACACACCCTTCACTGGCCACCTTCTCTCCCCTTTCTCACTTCTTCGCTCCCCAAGCAGTGATGTCTGGGGTCGCCTCCCAAATAGACATCTTGCGCTTAAATCCTTGACTCCAGGTCAGCTTCTGGGGGAACTCAAACTAAGGGGC
>CAUYON010105080.1:12500-18796 GCA_963573935.1 Arctocebus calabarensis
CATTCGTTTCTTTCTCTCCTAGGGAACTGCTAAAAATATCTTTTTGGCATTGCCATCTTGAAAAGTCAATGAGTGCCTCCATGTCAAGAATTGCATGTGTGGTTAGCAATAGTTGGTGTCTTAGTTTGTTTTTTTATGGCTATCACTGGGTACTTGAGACTGGATAATTTACAAAGAGAAGAAACTTGTTTATTGCAGTTCTGGAGGCTGGGATGTCCAAGGCCACGGGGATGCTTCTGGTGAAGGCCTCCTTGCTTGTGGGGACTCTCTGCTGAGTCACGAGGGGGTACAGGGCACCACATGGAGAGGGTGCTGGCTCAGTTTCTCTTTGTCCTCTTATGAAGACACTCATACCCCTCCCTAATTACCTCCTCCAATCCTCATTACCTCCTCAAATACCACAGTTGGATTTCCCTTCCTCTCAATACTGTTATGATGGGGACCGAGTTTCAACATGTGTTTTAGAGGGGACAAACATTCACAACATAGCAGTTGGTCAACAAATATTTCAATTGCACCCTCTTGTGGGCACACAGGACTGTGTCTTCCTACCTCCTGGAGCTCATAACCACTTGACCTGTTTTAGCCAATAAAGAGCAAGCAGGGTGACTCATCCCACTTGTTGATCCCTTTAGCCAATGAAGGGCAAGCAGGGTGACTCATCCCACTTGTAGGAGCCAATGAGAGATTCTCTACATCCTGCTTTTCCTGCTTTAGTCATTGTGGAAGATCAGAGAGAGCGCCTCCCTCAGGCTGGTCCCTGAGCGAGCGCAGTGTGGTGGCCCCATTATTTCTATGACAGACACTTGGCATAAGTGAGGCATAAACTTTTGTTGTTTCCAGTCACTGAGATGTTACGCAGCATAACCCAACTTCTCCTGCTGATGTCGTTATAGCGTTCATCTTTCTAGCCCTTCAGAATCAAGCAGGTGTCTTCACATGGAAGAGCCTCATGACGTGTGTGTATAAAAGCATATAGATATGCTTAATGACTCTGTTTCTTGGTTGGAGTCATTCACCATTCTGTGGCTAAAACAATGAAGAGGAAAGAATGGGTTTTCCCTGAAGTTAAGGACTTAAAAGACTGAATTCACACAGGTGGAGTTAAAGTGAGACATTGAATGACCGTCCATTGAATTTTCGTTGTTGATGGTCAGTGAGGTTGTTATGGTTTTGAAACGGAAAGAATACCCTCCAAATACTGTTTTTTCTTCCTTCCCTCTCTCCTATTCTCCTTCCTCCTTCCCTTCATTCCATCCTCTGTCTCTCTCATTTCACTGTTTTCCTCTTTCTCTTCCCTTTTTCTTTTTCTTAAATTTAGTTCTGTTGGTTAAACTTGATCAGGTTATCTAAGAAGCAGGATGAAGCCAGCCACATGATTTTTAATTTCTTTAAAGTATGAATAAAGAACAGAAAACCTTTCCATAAGAAAAATAAAATTGTATTTTGAAAACATTAATCTTTAGGCTAGCAGAGGCAGCTTTGATCAGATCTTCTATTCCTCAATTTCTCATCCTCTAGAGCTCAAATTTCATCCCCAAAGGAAAAAGGAGAAAATTTCCTAATGACAAAATAAATCTAATATTAATTTTTTTGTGCGTGTCACACTTTTTATCACTTCCTGGGGTTATTTCCTACCATCATGGTCCACAGTCTTGGAAATAGCTTTAAGAAAAAAATTTCTTTCGTCAGTGCCTGCAACAAATGAATCACACAGACAGTTTGCTACAATGGGCTTTTCTTTTTGTGCGAAGGCCAGAAATCCTGAGTGGGGAGGCTTAGCCTTCACCAATCTCATGGTTCTGAAATTACTCATCCAGACATGAAATAAAATTGAAAAATCAGAGAGATCTAGTTGGAAGAAAAAGAATGGCCGGGGAAGCAAGTAAGTACTCATTTTGCTTTTGTGCTACTGGATGAAGATACTTGGATGAAAAGAGGACTTGGAAATGTCAAGGGATTGACAAGCAGGGCTAAAAGACTTGGGCAAAGTGTTTACCATACAGAAAAAAATAAGCACAGCTCAGGAGTGTCAGCGGCAGCACGCACACAGGAAAGCCACACATCTCCTCTCTTGCCATAACAAACTCATTGACAAGAACTGTCATTGACTGTGCTTTATCTTCCATGTGCTACTAAGAGGGTGCATTCCAAGTGCATCCTACGTAAATTGAGGTTTGCTTCCTGACCTGGGAGATCAATTCTCTGTCAAAGAGAGCCGGCTGATGAATCACCTTGTGGCTGCCACTGCATTGAAAATCACATCAAATACCTCCTCAAACACACTTCTGAATTACACCCTGGAATCTCCAAAGAGGAGGTTATAGATGAATCTGGGGAACTGTGTATTCATCTGTGTAGCTCACCAACCGGCCTGGGGCATAAAGCCAACGAAATGAGGCTGGGGCTCAGTGGTTTGGGTTGTTCTTCCAGCCAGAGGCAGCAGTGTATTGGGGTCCACTGCGTGACTTTGGAGCCTGGAGGGTGGGTATGAAGCCAGGATCTTCCACTGGACAGCTCTGTGGTTGGGGGCAAATTATTCAACCTCTCTCCAATTTAGTCTTCTTGGCTGCAAAATAAACATGATAATAATGGTATCTCCCTCTCTCAAGGGTGGTGTTTTTTTCTCCCTTCCCGCCCCTCCTCTCTCCGCCTCTTTTTCCCTTCCCTTTCCTTCCCTTCCTCTGTCTCTCTTCCTTCCTCCCTCCCTCTCTCCCTCTCTTCCTTCCTTCCTTCTTCGAGACAGAATCTGTTGCCTGAACTAGAGTGCAGTAGAGTCATCATAGCTCACTATAACCCCAAACTCCTGGACTCAAAGGTTTCTCCTGCCTCAGCCTCCCTAGTAGCTGGGACTACAGACACACGGCAGCATTCCTGGATAATTTTTCCTGATTTCTTTTCTTTTTTTTTTTTGCAGTTTTGGCCAGGGCTGGGTTTGAACCCGCCACCTCTGGTATATGGGGCCAGCACGCTACTCCTTTGAGCCACAGGTGCCACCCATAATTTTTCTATTTTTTTTTTTAGAGACAAGCTCTTATTCTTGCTCAGGCTGGTCTCGAACTCCTGACCTCCAGTGATCCTCCCACCTCAACCTCCCAGAGTACTAGGATTACAGGGATGAACCGACCTTCCTTGCCAAAAGGCTATAACCTGGGTCCTCTCAGGGGAAGACCCCAAGACATGGATTTAAGAGCAAGTAGTTAATTAGGAGGTAGATGAATAAATAGTAAAGGAAGAATAGGAAGAGAAAGTTACCATTGCAGGTGACTCCAGCTTAATCCTGTTCGGGAGCTTTGGAGACTCTAAAACACACATCTCTGAGTAAATCACATGGTCAGGGGGTGACGGAGTATTTATACACCAACCCCCAGCCATCCTTAACTGAGGCTGCTCTTGCGTGTGAGTGCGTACATGTGCATGTACACGCATGGGTGCCCATGCAGGGGAGGAGTGTTAATTCTCTGGTCTTCTGCCTGGAACATGGGCTCTGTCAGGGCAGGAAAGCCCTCATGCAAAGCAACGCCCCAGATCGCAGCTGGATGCCTGCAGGAGCGTGCTGAGTCGTGAGGGTGGGTGAATGGCGGGCGGCATGTGCTGGGCTGCAGACTGTTGTGGAGATTAAATGAGTTAATTATTGTGAAACACTTAGAAGCGTCCCTGGCATGAAATAAGTACCCCTTAAAGAGCTTGATTAACACTGAGGCTAGATTGCTGTACTTTGGGATGACTTATTATCTAAAGATGAATTTTAGTTTTGTTTGTTCTTTTTTTCTTCCCCTGAGAAAATGAACCATGATCAGGACCTTGGTACTGTACAGGTGGGCAAATGGCACTCCAGGTTTTGTTGACGATGATTGCACAAAGGTGAAGTGGGTTGGCTGATGGAGCTGTCTCAATCAGAGGGAATATCATCATGCCACGGCCTTTGTGACAAATACCCGCCTGTCTGTTAGAGAAGCCGACACACGATTAGTACCTCATTCAATCCGGAGATTCGCTGCCTTGCTGTGCGAGGCTGCAGTAACAAGCCTGGACTCTCAGCAATTAACACCAGTCTAATCTTTTCTCTCCACCCAACCTGCATTGTAAACTCATTGAAGACAGGTGGTATGGTGGATAAAATGGATACACCACTGCATCCTTAACCTTTAGTGAGGGACACAGCACAAAAAGCAGCAATGGTAAGTGAATGAATGAAGAAATCACAAATGGATCCCCTAAGCCTCATGTGCACGTTTGAAATATTGCTGTCTTCCCAATCAGCATATACTCAGCTGAAATGCTACTTCCTGCTTGAAGCTTTTCTTGCTCTCAGGAGTCTGAAATAATCTTTTTCTCCTAACTTCTTGGATACTTTGTGTCTCTGCACGGTGCTGCACGTTCTCACATTCTGCCAGGCACTGTGGTAATTTGTGTCCATGTCAGACCTTGTCACTCTTCCCTCAAATCTTTCTGATGGCTTTCAAGTACACTAGGAAGCTTGCTGTGTCCTGACCTGGCCCATGAGACTCTTTGAGTCTGATGCTGGGATTTTACCTCCCACTTTCTCCTCCTCTTCTTCCCCCAGCCACAGTGGCCTCATAGCTGTTCCTTGTACATGCTATGCCTGGTTCTGCCTCAGATCCTCTGCACTTGTCATTCCCTATGACTAGAATCCACATTTTCCTCCAAATCAATTGATTTAGATTGGTGCTCAAGTGTCATGACTTTGCAAAAGCCCTCCTTGACCATTGTATCTTACAAAGGACACACCACCACATTCATTGGCTTTCCATTTATCCATTTCATAAATTTATTTGGTTGTCCTGCTCACTCCTTGTACCCACAGAAATGCAAACTCCACAAGAATAACAACCTTGTTTTATTTAGTGTAGTATCTTCACTTCCCATAATGGGGACTGGCACTTAATGGAGCTTAGTAAATAATTGCTGAGTAAATGCATAAGGATTATTGTCCTGTTTTATAACATATAAAGTAACATAGCTATTTGCTTACCCATCTTTTATATCACATCTACCACAGATAGACATGTTTTAGTTCAGGCTGTTATAACAAAGTAGCATAGACTGAGTGGCTTATCAACAAAGGAATTTATTTTTCTTTGTTCTGGAGGCTGGAAGATCTGGGTGCTGGTATGGGTGGGTCCTGGTGAGGGCCTCCTTCTGGGTCATAGACTATTGACATCTAATTTAGTTCTCACGGAGCTATTAATAGTTCTTTGACCTCTTAAGGGCACTAATCCCCTTCATGAGGGCACCATCCTCATGATCTAATTACTTCTCAAAGGCTCCACTTACAAATACCATCACATTTGGTTAGGGTGTAACATATGAATTTCTTTTGGGGGGGGCACAAACATTTATCAGTCCATTGGAAGATACTTCACTTTAATGTTTATAAGGTCACATATTTTTACATATAAGAAAACTGAGGCACAAAGAGGTTATGTAAATTGTCCCAAGGCCAGTCCCATAGTGAGGGAGTGGCAAAGCATTGTGAACCAGATAGTCATCTCTGAGCCACTGTGCTAGGCTCTGGGAGACAGCCAAGAAGGAAGTCCCTGTGGACTTCCTTTCTGGAGGAATCACAAAGAGAACAAATTTAAAGTTCTTTGTCAGCTCTCTCATTGTTGACTACAGTTTCTCATATGGGAAAAAATATGTGGGATCCCTACCACTTGAGTCTGCACAAAAGCTAGGGGAATGTCAGAGCTATCTTGGAGGTGAGACCATTACTCCCTGAGGAAAGCCATCAAGCCCATGCAGGGCCCAGGTGTGGTCTGTGAGATGACGCATCACTGGGTCTGCAGAGAAGGTTCATACAGAGCAGCATTTTCAAACTTTTTATCTCATGGCACACTCGAACCTATAGTTAAACTTCTGTGGCACACTTAAATCATGTTGATCATAAAAGAGTTTTAAAAAAAGAGTATATCTACTGGGTTTTTAGTTTTTTCAAAATATTTTAATTAATCTTCAAAAATTTTCACAGCACACCTAAGTTCCTCTCATGCCATACCAATGTTCCATGGCATACCGGTTAAAAAATCACTGGTATAGGTTCAGTACCTGTGGCTCAGCGGGCTAAGGCATCAGCCACATACATCTGAGCTGGCGGCTTCGAATCCAGCCCAGGCCCGCCAAACAACAATGATGGCTGCAACCAAAAAATGGCTGGGCGTTGTGGTGGGCACCTGTAGTCCCAGCTACTTGGGAGGCAGAGGCAAGAGACTCGCTTGAGCCCAGGAATTGGAGGTTGCTGTGAGCTGTGATGGATGCCACAGCACTCTATCCAG
>CAUYON010105083.1:0-12267 GCA_963573935.1 Arctocebus calabarensis
TTGAATCATAATTATGTACATTGGTGCAATCACAGGGCACGATTCATATACATTCAGAAATATTTTGATCATACTGTTACAGATATCCTTCATGGCATTTCCTTGATCACTATATAAAGACATTAATACTCTACCTGTTTGCCTGAAATGTTTTCTATCCCTTCACCCTGAGCGGTTACGTGTGTTTCCTTCAGTGGGAAATTCCAACCATTCACATTTATTCAGAGAATTGATAAATATGGTGACTTCTGTTCATCTTATTTTGTGGTGGTCCATTGCTTAGTTGTATCATTTGCACCACTGTGGAAGCTAAGGACACCCCCTGGGTGAAGGACTCAACCACAACTTGAACTTGACCTAACCAATGCAAACAATGTAACCTAATCATTTGTACCTTCATATTAATATGAAATTTTAAAAAAGAAAGTTCCAGCTACTCGGGAGGCTGAGGCAAGAGAATTGCGTAAGCCCAGGAGTTGGAGGTTGCTATGAGCTGTGTGACGCCACGGCACTCTACTGAGAGCGATAAAGTGAGACTCTGTCTCTACAAAAAAGAAAAAATAATAATAATAATAAATAAATAAAAATAATAAAAAAGAAAAAAAAAGTCCTTGTCCAGTAGTCATATGGAGCCCCCCAAAGCCTCTTTATAACTGTTATTCATGCATTAAGAAGACACTTTATGAACTGCTGCTTTGGGTAGAGCATTGTTCAAGGCACAAGACATTTGAATATCTTGTTTCTTTAATCAAATTCTAAACAATTTGAGGGTGAAAAAACTTATATTAAATTTACATTGTACCTCCACAGCACTGGATACATGTATCCAATACTCAATACTCATCATCAGCATTGGATATTACAAGGCCAAAGTGGTACGAAGCAGCACAGAGCAGGAGACAATAAACATTCTATGAGCAATGAGGAGGGAGATCTAGTGTGAATCTCAGATCTGTCACTTATCAGCTGTGACACTGATAAGTCTTTTCTCAGCATTGGTTTTCTTATTGCTAACTAACCCGGGCACAATCGTACCTAGCCTGTCACCACTGAGCAGCTCAGTGAGGGCTTCTGTGCCGCTTGGCGATCCTTCTACTCCCCCCTGGGAAGCATCCTCAGTCATCCTGATGACTACTTCAAATATTTACCATTCTTCTTGAGCTCTCTACCCTACCTCCTCTCTTTGCAGTTACTAGCTTATCTTTATCATTCCCTTTGCAGCCGAGATCCTTAAACAGTCATTCATTCATACTGATGTCTCCACTTCTTCACCCTTCCATGCACTGCTTAGCCCTCTGCAGTCTAGCTTCTGCCATTAGCCCTGGATAAACAATGTTCTCACTGAAGTTATCGACTATTTCCTTGTTTCAAAATCCAATAGCCGTATCTGTCATCTCATCTTGTCCCTCTTCTTCATAAAACTGTCATCTTTGTTTTCTGTAGCACCCCTCTGTCTTCCTCACCTTTCAAAATGATTCTTCTAGGTCTTCCTTTCTAAGTTCCTCTTTATCTGCCCACTCTCACTCTTTGAACCTGACTATTCCTGCTTTGAGTTTCAGCTAAACTGTTATTCATCACATTCTCTGCCATGTTCTCATCTACTCTCCTGAGCTCATGATTTGTATAGTCAACTTCATTTAGAAGAATCCCACCTGAATGTTTTAATGGCACCTCAAATTTAACATCTGCACAATTGAAATCCTTACCCACTTTTCTCCCCACCACGAAATTACTCCTCATCCACTGTCCGCTATCTCAACGGGGCCATTGCCCATCCAATAATCAAGTTAGTCATCCTGGATTCCTCAGTTCTTGTTAACATATAATTAATTAGGAAGCCCCATCAGATGTACCTTCAGAATATATCATTAATCCATCCTCTTAGTTCAAACCATGCAACCATCATCTGTTGTCCATTCGGAAATCACATAGGCACTTCAAACTGGCCTCTTTAATTCCACTACTGCCCCACCTCCTCAATCAATTATCCAAGCAAAAGTCAAGGTCTTTTCTAAAGTGGAAATCAAATCATGACTATTACCTCAACCTTTGCTATGCTTAAAAAGTTTCAGGAGCTCTTAAGTGCTTTCAGGATGAAGTTCAAACTCCTCAGCCCTGGAAACCAGGAAAGCCCTTCATTGTCTGCCTTTCTTTGCAGTCTCATCTCTCATCATCAACCTCAACCTCATGCTTTGTGCTCCTATACACATGATCCAGGAACATGTAGGTCCTTGAATTTCTTTTTTTTGTTGTTTGATTTGTCTTTCTGTCTCTAATCCCTTTGAAACACGCTATTCCACCATTCACTATGTGCTTGGATAATTGCCACTTACTCAACTCATCCTCTTTTTTACTATCCCTGGGCCCTCCCCACTTTCCACCCAAGCTGGGTGAAATACATTTCCTTTGTCCCTCCTGTCTGTATCTGGGCATTCAGTGACAGTGGGTGAGAAAACTTGAAGTTTTCAGAGGGAAGACCTACTGCCTCCCAGAGGAGCACAGCTCCTGCACCAGTCTTCCTGGGACAGCAACAGAAGAGCCAAGGTTCAGATTCTCATGGAAATCAACAGTGTCCACAAGATGTGAGTCTTTCCCCAGAGCCAGTCCTGATTCAGAAAGAGTAAGTGGGAAAGTATTTGGGGGCAGTGGGAGGGCAGGGCCAAGAATATGCAATCATCACCTCGGCGCCCGTAGCACAGTGGTTACAGCGCCAGCCACATACACCAAAGGTGGCAGGTTCGAACCAGGCCCGGGCCAGCTAAATAACAATGACAACTACAAAAGAAAAAAAAATAGCCAGGTCTTGTGGGGGGTGCCTGTAGTCCTAGCTACTTGGGAGGCTGAGGCAAGAGAATCACTGAAGCCCAAGAGTTTGAGCTTACTATGAGCTGTGACACCACAGCACTCTACCCAGGGTGACATAGTGAGACTGTCTCAAAAAAATAAAAATAAATAAATAAAAAGAATATGCAATCAGTACCATCACTGAATCTTGAAATCTCTATAGAGAGTGTGACTTGGCATAGCTGTGAAGGAGGAAGAATAAGTCGTTGGAGCTTATTTGAATGGCCCCATGGGGGTTAGCTTTCAGTCAAGGTCAGGATGATGGGGTAGGCAGATGGTTTGGTGATGAGCCAGGTTAGATTCAGCCAGGTTTTTCTTTGATGAGCAATAGAGGTTAGGACAGACAGGGTTAAATGGAGAGTTCTGTCCTAAGAATCAAAACAGCTAGGTTCTTTTCTCAGTCCTGTCTGGAAACTATTGAAGAAGTCTCCTAACTTCTCTAGGCCCCAGTTTACTCATCTCCAAAGTTTAGACTCTCGAGCAAGGTAATGGGACAGGAAACCACTTTGACAAATAGAGAAGACTTGAAATGTTATTGTGAACAGGCAGCTTTAAAAGAAACCTCTTTTTGAGGGATCCTCCCAGAAGCCAAATGCTGGCTGCTCTGGAGTACAGAAAACTCTAGGCCTTGCCAGCTGAATTTGTCTTCTGGGCATGGGGCCAAAAAACTCCATGGCCCCAAGGCCCCAGCAAGAAGGTTCCCCTTAGTATCCCTACCTAATCTTCCTTAGGGGAGGGATCTGAGCTGCAGGAGAGGATTAAGAGGGTCAAAATTGACAGCCATTCCCGATTTAACCCCTTCCTGCCTGGGCACTTGCCCTGCTACTCTCCATGTCCCTTGCTCTATGAATCTTGTGCACGGTACTGCTTCTGTCGAGGCACAGGGACAGCCACTTGGGGCTATCAGAATTGGGAGAGTCCTGATGTGATCTGAGAGTGATGGGGGCAACCACAGTCCTCTTCTGCCAGTCAGCCTCATTTCTCCATCCCTTGATCTCACTGCCCCTAGGAGGACTCTGAGACACTTGTCCCCTTCTCTGACTCTCACTCCCAGCTTCCAGGGGCTCTAGGAGGCAGCAAAGCCATTCCCTTGAAGCTCTACTTTCTGGAAAGTTTGTCCTTGGAACAGTTTACTTTTCTTGCTAAATCAGTTGATTGATGAGAGAATTGCAACTGGACTGAGAGACTTTCTAATTTTTTTTCCAATTGTTTTTAAAGTTTGTTTTTGTCCTGATGATCAAACTAAAGCATTTCCACTTTAGAACACCAGAAAACACAGAAAGGCAGAATTTAGAAAACCAAAATCACCTGCAATCTCCCCACTAAAAGTGCTGTGAGTGTTTTGGTTCCAGCTCCATTTTTAAGGAGGGCAATAGAGAATAATGCCTCCATCCAAAACAGGAATTTCTAATGACAGACCTGCAGGCCAGTGGGGGAAGAGTCTTTCCAGGGCCTCCACGGGGGACTATGATTTTTTCTGCCTACCCGCCCCCCCCCCCGCCCCATGCTGAGGAGAGCATTGGAGCTGGCTGTGAGGAACACCCCTCTGGCCCTCCTTGGGGCCAGTTAAACAGAGGGGTAAACTATAGCTCCTTTCTCCCATCTTAATCCTAGTCCTTTGGTTCCCAAAAGGTCCAGCCAGAAATGATCTGACTTGGAGAGTGCTTCCTTTGGCCCTATAGTTTTGAAGACAGGAACCTTTGTGACAGCTTCCTTGAAGCAAGTATCACCAACCTCAGTGCCAACAGAATTTTCCCTCCCATACCCTTTACTCAAAAATCCAAAGTGTCCCGGCCTGGTTTCACCATGGGCTGAACCAAAAGAAGGAAGAATGCATACGTAGGTAAACTTAAAAGGCAGCAACTAAATCAGGGTTGAGATACTTACACGGTAGTTTCTCTGCGGAGCGGCGGAGAGAGAGACAGCCCTGAAGAGGGAGAAAGGGATCCTGAGAGAGGGGAGCGAAGTGCAAGTGGCCACAGCCTGAGGTGACAAAGGATTCCTAATTGTTAACCACAGCTTTACAAAATCCATCTGCAAATCTGAGCCTTGGGTCAGAGACTTATTACAGATCAGCATTAAACCCCCAGAGGCTGGGAAAGATTGAGGTACTTAAAAAAAAAAAAAAGGTTTGGTGGGTTTTGTGTTTTTTCTGTCAAACTCCAGCTGGGCTTTTGTGTGGTGACCTCTGTGAACCCAGGGGAGGCCTAGTGAGGAGGGGGGTTTGGCCCAAGGTGGAATTCAGAACATTCCAGCTTCAAGGGTGGTGAGAGGAGGGGGCTCTGTTATGCCCATTAGGTGTCCCTGGCTATGCCCCGAGGCCCAGCAGGGAGTAAGCCTCATAAACACAGCCCTGGTGCCGGTGCCCCAGCAGCCCTGCACTGCCCACAGCCCCGGCTCTTGTACCCAGATTGGTTCTCCCGCAAGCCCCCAGCCCTACCTCACCCCTAAAGTTTATCCCAATGCTTAAGCATGAACATGTGTATTTTAGGTTTAGACTCTATGAATTCAAAGAGCAAGGTGGAACTGAGGTGGCCCTCAGAATGACAGGCCTGACCTTTTTTACCACACATCCAGCGCCATACATGATGTCATTCAAGATTCTCAGAGCACCGCAGAATGAAGTGCAGTGACTGGGTTTCCTCTACAAATGGGGGAAAAAAAGCTTTCCTGAGTAGAAAAATACTAGATGCTATTGAAAAGAAGGCAGAAAATGAGGTATAAAGTAGAAAATAGAGGTCCTCATAATGCTACCAGCCAAAAATAATCAATAATCAGTGGTAACATTTTGATGTCCTCTGTAGATGATACCAGTAGAAATGTTTTTTATAAAATGAAATCATACTGTACCTATATTTAATCTCCTTTTTTTTTTTTTTTTTGTAGAGACAGAGTCTCACTTTATCGCCCTCTGTAGAGTGCCCTGGCGTCACACAGCTCACAGCAACCTCCAACTCCTGGGCTTAGGCGATTCTCTTGCCTCAGCCTCCCGAGTAGCTAGGACTACAGGTGCCCGCCACAATGCCCGGCTATTTTTTGCAGTTTTTGACCAGGGCCGACTTTGAACCTGCCACTTCTGGTATATGGGGCTGGCACCCGACTCCTTTGAGCCACAGGCGCTGCCCTTAATCTCCTTTCTAAAGAATGTGCCATAGACCATGTCAATTATAAAATAGAACTACATCGCTATTCCCTTTGGGCCACACTGTGTTCTATCATATAAACTATGATGTTTAACCACTGACTACTAAACATTTTTATTTTCATACTTTCACCACTATAACTTAGCAAAACTTTGTACAAAATACCGACAGATTCCTAGGAACAGAATTACTAAGTCAAAGAGCATGTATGCTTTAAAGGATACTACAACATATTCCAGAAGTAGGGCAGCTATTACGATTTCCAGATAGGGAAACCTAAGCCCAGTGAGATGAAAAGAATGAATTACCTGACAGCCTAAGTTGAGTAGTAATAGTGAGACTTGGAAACTGGGTCTCTAGATGTCTAGTTCAGTAAACTTTCCAGAGTAGGACACTGATTCCCTCCCAAGGATCCCTATGTGAAAATGTAAAACTAGTGGCCACTAGTTATTGAACACTTTCTGGGTGCCAGGCGCCTTGCTGAGAGCTTTCTTACCTGTTGGGGGGCCTAACACAGCCACACACAAATCCTTCTGCCCTCCTCCTCTCCTCCTCCTAAGACAAAACCACAAAAGATCTAGTTAGCTCCCACTAGAAGTTTGAGCCAAAAGACCCTACCCTCACAGGCAACCTGTGGAATGTGCCCACCCTCCATGGCCCCATATAAAAGTGATCTCTAACTGACCCTGTGTGCACGCACCATCTTTGCACTGCCCAGGTGGGTCACCCTCCTCTTTCAATAAATACGCCCTGAACATCTCTGTAGCCTTGTCTCTGGGCGCCACTGTTTACACCTTTCAGTACCCAGTGTCTCGCTGAGACAGTGCAGAAGTCTGCATATCAAACCTGGCCAACTCTGGAGCTTACCTCTTAATCATCATGCTCAACTCCCTTTTCAAGCAATAGCAAAGCAAACAAATTTGTTACCAAGAGTGAATTCAGCAAAGCAAATCGGAAATCATCTTCCTTCCCAAGGTGTCCCATCCCTGTCTTGCACTGATCCCCTGGCAGGGCTCAAGCAGAGGTCTCTCCAGGGTGCTTCCCTTTGGCAAGCTGGGATAGGCTTAAAGGGCAGCCATGCCTGAGCAAAGGCCTAGGACGACTTTGGGCACGAAAGCAAGCAACACTGTAGGGGTGGGAGGGATACCAGGCTAATCCTGCAGCCAACTATGTGACCTTGGGCAAGTCTATTTTCTTTCTCCAGGCTTCAACCAGCTAGCTTCCCAAGGCTGAGCTAATCCATGCTAATACTTGCATTCTCTTGATTGAATGCAAGATGTTACAATTTGTAGTAAAGGGGCACCTTATCAGCTCATAGGGATTCTGTGAAATTGAGGAGAGGAAAAGGCAGAGTCTTAGGGGCAGGTGCCAGGACGGATGAGGGGACCGTTGGCAAGTGTTGGCAGGATGTGGTTACCAGCTTGGCAATTATTCAAGGACTGGATTCTAACTCTGTGTTTCCTACAAGTCGGCACGATCAGATCCTGGTGGAATCAGGCCAAAGACCATGACTCCTCAATGTTAAGCGTGGGAGGCTCCTGAGTAATCATTCTCCTAAGACCCCTGCTGAGTTCCAGGGAGCCTAGGTAGGTCAGGGAATGGAGAGGGGTCTGTCTGACAGAAGAGAGGAAAGAATAGCAGTCTGAGAAAATCAGTGCCTGGTTAAGGAGAAGAGTGAGTGGTGAGAGAAGAAATGGGGGGAAAAGTGTCTGGAAAGAGATGTGGGAGGGAAGGGAACAGGAGAAAAGGTGGAAGGAGGGGGCGTTTGAGGAAGGAAACCTAAGAGAGCTCTGTATTAAGCAAGGTCTTGAAGAAGAGGGAGGAGATGTTGCTATGAAAAGAGGAATCGAGAAGGAGACATCAAAGTTTCAAGGGGAAAGGACGCGGAGATAAGAGGACTCTGGGAGAAGGAGTAAGGGTCTAGGACAGAAAGAGGCTTAGAGACATTTTATCCTCAATATTCCACCAAACCAAGACGTTCATTTCATGGTCACCAATCACCAAATCCAATGGCCACATTTTAGTCCTTAACTTCCTGACCTCTATGCAACTTTCTTTTTTTTTTTTAATTTTTTTTTTTTAAGAGACAGAGTCTCACTTTATCGCCCTGGGTAGAGTGCCGTGGCGTCACACTGCTCACAGCAACCTCCAGCTCTTAGGCTTAAGCGATTCTCTTGCCTCATCCTCCCGAGTAGCTGGGACTACAGGCGCCCGCCACAGTGCCCGGCTATTTTTTTGTTTTGCAGTTCGGCCGAGGCCGGGCTTGAACCCGCCACCTTCGGTATGTGGGGCCGGCGCCCTACTCGCTGAGCCACAGGAGCCGCCCTGTTTTTAAATTCTTTGTATTGTTATAGTTTTGAAGACTACATTCTAGAATCTTAAAATAAAGTATTTTAATGTTTGTGTCCTCCCATCCCCAAATTCATAGGTTGCGTAATCTTACGCAATAGTATTAAGAGGTAGGAACTCATAAATGGGATTGGCACTTTATTTGAGAGGTCCAGGGAAGCCTATTTGCCCCTTCTGCCATGTGAGGTTACAGTGAGAAGACACCTGATTTGAAGACACCCTCACCAGAATCTGATCATGCTGGCATCCCGATCTTGGATTTAGCAGCGTCCAAAACTTAAGAAATAAATTTCTGTTGTTTATATGCTACCCAGAAGCCAGAGAGACTACGACATCTATCAACAGCTGCACCCACATACATACTCTACCTCTTCACACGCTACATGTGAACTATCTAAACTCCCATAGTGAAGGCCATGCCCCTACTTCTGCACATACTTCACACCACAGAGTATTACTCCAGCATGGTCTCCTCTCTCTCCTCCATTAACTTTCCTCTATTTACTGATTGTTTCCTATATAACACATGGTTAACGCTCTTCCTTAGAAACAAAAAACAAACAAAAAAACCCGAGAACAACACTACCTGTCCTACCTCCTCTGCCAGGTACTACTCTATTTCTTTGCACCAAAACTTGAGTCTAATATGTGGTCTCCCCAGTCCTCTCCTTACATTTTCACTTAAGTCCATTCCAGCTAGGTGAAAGTCATCCCATTAAGATTGCTTTTAAGGCCAGGAGCAGTGGCTCATGCCAAGGTGGGCGGATTGCCTGAGCTCACACAATTGAGACCAGCCTGAGCAACAGTGAGACCCTATCTATAATATAGCCGGGTGTTGTGGTGGGCACCTGTAGGTCCAGCTACTTGGGAGGCTGAGGCAAGAGAATTGTTTGAGCCCAAGGTTGAAGTTGCTGTGAGCTGTGATGCCATCGCACTCTACCAAGGGTGACAAAGTGAGATTCTGTCTCAAAAAAAAAAAAAAATTGCTTTTATTATGGTGACCAGTGACTTCTAATGGCTAAATTCAATGAGTCTTCTTTTGGGTAGCAATTTTATTGAGATATAATTCAGACACCATAAAATTCACCCACTGAAAGTATATAATTCATTGCTTTTAGTATGTTAGAAATATATATTCAAATATTTCCACCTCTGAAAAATAATCTCATACCTGTCAGTACTGCTTCAGCCCCTTAATTCTCCTAGTTTCCCTCCAGCCCTAAGGAATCATAAATCTTTCTGTGTCTGTATATTTGCCTATTATGAATAGGTCATATAAATGAAATCCTTCCATGTGTTGTCTTCTATGTCTTGTGGTCTGAATGTTTGTCCCCTCTAAATCTCACATTGAAATTTAAATGCCATTGTATAATAACAGTATCAAGAGATGGGGCTCTGAGAGGTGATTAAGCTATGAAAGTTCCCCTGATGAATAGAACTGGTGAAAGTACAAAAGGGCTAGTTTGGCTTCTTCTCACTCTCTCAGCTACTCCATTCCTCTGGCTCACGAGGAAGAGGGTTTCTCCCCTCTGGAGGACTCAGTGTTTAAGGCACTGCCTTGAAGTTGGACAGTGGTTCTTAACCAGACACTGAGCCTGCTGCTATCTTGATTTTGGACTTTCTAGTCTCCAGAACCATGAGAAATAAATTTCTATTATTTATGTCTTATCTATTCTCTGAAATTCTGTTGTAGTAGCATAACACAGATAAAGAAAATTGGTTATTTTTTTAAGTAACCATGTTTTAAGAATTTGTCTATGTTGTACCATATATCAATACTTCATTTCCTTTTATAGTTGAATTATATGTGCCATATTTGTTTACCCATTCTGATCATGGACATTTGGGTTGTTTCCACTTCTGAGTTATTAGGAATAATGCTGCCATAAACATTTATGTACACATTTTTGTGTGGATGAAGTTTCAACTCTCTTGGGTATATATCTAGGAGTGAAATTGTTGGGTCAAGTGATAAATCTGTTTAACTTTTTTAAACAGTGGAAATGCCAGACTGTTTTCCAAGGAGACTGTACCATTTTACTTTCCCACCAGCTGTGTATGAGGGTTCTGAACTGTCTTTGTCCTTATATCCTTGTCAATAATTGCTATTGACTTTTTGATTTTAGCTATCCTAGAGGATGTGAAGTGGTAATTCACTGGGTTTTTTTGTTTGTTTTTAAGAGACAGGATCCAGGCTGGAGTACAGTGGACACCATCATAGATCGCTGAATCCTTGATCTCCTTAGTTCAAGTGCTCCTCCTGCCTTAGCCTCTCAAATAGCTACAAGTATAGGAAGGTGCAACCACACATGGCTAATTTTTTCCATTTATTTTTAGAAATGAGGTCTTGCTATGTTGTCCAGGCTGATCATCTTGAAATCCTGGGCTCAAGCAATCCTCCTGCTTCAGCCTCCCAAATTACTGGGATCAGAGGCAGCCACCATGACCAGCAGCCTCATTATGTGTTTGCTTTTGGGTTTTTTTTTGGGGGGGGGTCTTGGCATATTTTTATTTGTCATTTTATTTTGAATATTTCTTTGTTTTGGATTTATCTATTGTTAATAGAATATTGCTGATTTTTTAATGTTTGTTTTTCCTTTTAATTGTAATTTTAAAAAGATGTCTTAACCATTTGTAAGTGTACAGTTCAGTAGTGTTATGTATATTGACATTAGTGTTCAACATATTTCCAGAACGTTTTCATCTTGCAAAATTAAAACTCTATAGCCATTCAGAAACAATTCCCCATTTCCCATTCTATTTATTGGTTCTATGGTTTTTGACTACTTTAGATACCTCATGAGTAGAATCATGGAGTACTTGATTTTTTGTGACAGACTTAAATCACTTAGCATGATGTCCTCCAGTTTCTCCATGTTGTCATATGTTACAGTATTTGCTTTCTTTTTAAAGCTGAATAATATTCCATTGTCTGAACATGACACATTTTGTTTATCCATTCATCAGTTGGAGGACATTTGATCTGCTATCACTTCTTGGCAATTGGGAATAAATGCTGTTAGGAACACAGGTGGGCAAATACCTCAAGACTCAGCTTTCAATTCTCCTGAACATATACCCGGTATTAGGATTGCTGGATCATATAGTAAATCTATTTTTAAATTTTTGAGGAACTGCCACCTGTTTTTCATAGCACCGATACCATTGGTTGGTATCCTACCAGAAGTATACAGGGGTTCTGATTTCTCCATATCCTCAGTAATACTTGCTAATTTCTGGGATTTTTTTAGTAGTAGCCATCCTAATGGATGTAAGGTGATATGTGTATGTCATAGGTTTGACCTGCATTTCTCTTAGGACTAGTGATGCTGAGGTTTTTATATACTTGTTAGCCATCTGTATATCACCTTTTGAAAAGGTACATTCAAGTCCATTGTCTATTTTTAAATCATCTTTTATGTTGTTGAGTTATAATAGTTCTTTATATATTCTGGATATTAACTTCTTAACCAATGAAAAATTTGCAACTATTTTCTACTGTTCCTTAGGTTGTCTTTTCACTGTTGATTGTGTTTTTTGATGCACAGGAGTTTCTGAGCTTGATATAGTCCCTTAGTTCTACTTTTGTTTTTATCACCTATTCTTTTGGTGTCACACTCAGGTAATAATTGCTAAATCCAATGTCATAAAACTTCTCTTTTGGTGTCCGCTTCTCCGGCTTGGCCACGTTTGAAGCCCTGCAGGTCCTTGAAGGAATAATTTATGATGTGATTGTTGAACCTCCAAGTGTTGGCTCTATGACTGATGAACATGGGCATCAGAGACCAGTAGCTTTCTTGGCCTACAGAGTAAATGGACAATATATTATGGAAGGACTTGCATCCAGCTTCCTGTTTACAATGGGAGGTTTAGGTTTCATAATCCTGGACCGATCCAATGCACCAAATATTCCAAAACTTAATAGATTTCT
>CAUYON010105084.1:0-74210 GCA_963573935.1 Arctocebus calabarensis
TGTAGTCCCAGCTACTAGGGAGGCTGAGGCAAGAGAATCGCTTAAGCCCAAGAGCTGGAGGTTGCTGTGAGCAGTGTGACGCCACGGCACTCTACCCAGGGTGATAAAGTGAGACTCTGTCTCTACAAAAAAAATAAAAAAATAAAAAAAATAAAAATAAAAATTATATTCAGTCAATGCATATAATGACATAACTTGAACTTGGCCAAGGGTCGTACTGAGAAAACCAAGTCTCTCCCCATTTCCCTGGCCTGGGTTTCCTACTGATAAGTTTCCTGTGTCTCCTTCCAGAAATATTTTAGAAAGAACAGTGTCTTAAGAAAAGCTACTTATTGTTTTTCCGTAAAAAGAGGGATTCTTTAGTTTTAGGGTTAATGTTCAGCCATGAGCATCACCTTAGTGATAAAAAATGGGAAGCAGGGCAGCACCTGTAGTTCAAAGGAGTAGGTCGCTGGCCCCATATGCCAGAGGTGGCGGGTTCAAACCCAGCCCTGGCCAAAAAGCTGCAAAAAAATAAATAAATAAATAAATAAAAATGGGAAGCAATTTCCCTACTGGTTTAAGAGTCCCTGCATGTCGGTGGCTCTAGGTGGGCCCCTCAACTCTCTGGCCTTGTGCAGGGACCCTCCTGACTTTGGCCCTGGTTGGTCTGGGCTGGACAGTGCTGATGTTACACACTCAGCTCATCATTCCCACGGCAGGGTGCTCTGTCCCTACCAGTGTCCCCCAAACAATGGTATATTTTGGCCCTAGCTTTGCTTCAGCATGCGTAGATAGACCTCCATCCTTCCTGCAGCTGTATAACATTTCATCATTAGATAAACTGTGATTCTTTCAACCAGTTCTTCGCAGACACATCCTTAGGTAGTTTCCATACTACTGCGCTTAGATGATCCAAAAAAAAAAAGTAGGTCATGTGTGAACAGATCAGTAAGATCAATTCTTAGAAATAAAGTTCTGGGTCCAAGGAGATACATAATTTTTTGTTTTATTCAGCTTTTAAAAAAAGTAACAGCTTGACTGGGCATGGTAGCTAACACCTATAATCCTAGCAGTCTGGGAGGCCAAAGTGGTGGATTGCTTGAGCTGAGGAGTTCAAGACCAGCCTGAACGAGACTGAGATCCCATTTGAACTAAAAATAGGAAGACCAGCTGGGGAAAAAAAAAAGAAGAAGAAGAAAGACCAGCTGGGTATATTGGCACATGCCTATAGTCCCAGCTACTCAGGAGGCTGAGACTAGAGAATCGCTTGAGCCCAAGAGTTTGAGGTTGCTGTGAGCTATGACACCACGGCACTCTACCCAGGGCAATAGAGTGAGACTCTGTCTCAAAAAGAAAAAGAAAAAGTTACAGCTTTTCGAGGTGGTCACAGACACATGCAGCTCTGGTTATCACTTATCATTCCATTCATCTACTTAAAGCGTACAATTCAGTAACTTTTAGCGTATTCACAGAGTTGTGCATTGACCATCAGAGTCAATTTTAGGAACTTTTCAGTGGCCCAAGAAGATAAATTGCACCCTTAACCTGAGTCTCTGCCCCCAGCCCCTGGCAACTGCAAATCGGCTTTCTGTCTCTGTGGGTTTGCCTATTCTAGATAGTTCCTGTGAATGAAATCATGCAGTGCACGGTCATTTGTGGCTGGCTGTTTTCATTCAGCATTGTATGTGCAAGGTTCATCCCTGTTGTAGTGTATATCAGTGCTTGCTTCCTTTTAATTGTTGAGTAATTTTGATTTTTATCTTTTTATTATGGAAAACTTCAGACATGTATGCAAACAGGGCAGGGAGCAATGAACCCCCAGGCACCTGTCACCAACACCAGCAATGATGATTTTGTGGCTTCTTGCATTTCATTTCTACTCCCACCTCCAGCCCCTCCCCTACTCAGGGGAGTGAGCAGTTTTTACTTTTTTTTTTTCCTTGAGTGAGCAGTTTTTTTTTTTTTTTTTTTTATGCAGAGCTTCAAGCCGTCACCCTAGGTAGAGTGCTATGGCATTACAGCTCACAGCAACCTCCAATTCCTGGGCTCAAGCGAGTCTCTTGCCTCCACCTCCCAAGTAGCTGGGATTACAGGCGCCCACCACAACACCCGGCCATTTTTTGGTTGCAGCTGTCATTGTTGTTTGGCGGGCCCGGGGGTTGGATTCGAACCCGCCAGCTCAGGTGTACGTGGCTGGCGCCTTAGCCCATTGAGCCACAGGCGCTGAGCCGAGTGAGCAGTTTTTAAGTTGCAGAGAAGGCTGGGTGTGGCGGCTCATGCCTATAATCCCAGAGCTCTGGGAGGCTGAGGCAGGAGGATCACTTAGACCAGTAGTTCGAGACCAGCCTGGGCAATGTAGAGACTCCATCTCTACAACTTAAAAACTTAAACAGTGTGCACCTGTGGTCCCAGCTACTGAGGAGGCTGAGACAGGAGGATTCCCTTGGCCCCAGGAGTTTGAGGTTGCAGTAAGCTGTGATCATAGCACTGCATTCTAGCCTGGGTATCTCAAAAAACATGCCCTTTTTTTAAAATTAAAATAAATCATACAGAATTGACCTTGCCTCCATCCATAAGGTGGTGCTAGTTTCTAGTTCTGCCAAGCATAAACTTGAATATCTGTGTCTCCACATCCTTGCCAGCCAGCATAGTTGTTAGCTCTTCTGCTTTTGCTGATGTGGAAGTTGGATGCAATCTCATTATGGTTTTATTTTGTGTTTTGCTTACAAGGAGTGGAGCCAGTCACCTTTTCACAGACTCAGCATTTGACAAAAGAAGAGACAGAGGGTCGAGGAGGTAGACATCTTGCCTTAGGACTCATGCTAATTCAAAGGAGGAGGCAGAGCCATGGTAGAATTCAGGCCTCACCCTAAAGCCAGCCCATGTTCTGTTCCCAGAGAAGCAGGTGGACACTTCAGAGTCACCCACAGGGAATCCAAGGCAGAAAGTATTTAGAGCCAATCTTGGCAGGGCCTCCATCAATCCCCCTCCTTCTCTACTCTTCATGTCTACCTGCCAGACCTTGGCGCCATGAGTGCCGGGTGTGGGCAGGTGTGCTGGCCTCCCCTGTGAGGTGTCTGCAGGCTGGGGCTTGCTTGTAATTCCGCTGGTCTGAGGTCAGCAGGAGAGCTAACTGCCACATTCTCAGGTGTCAATTTCCCCTTGGGCACTTGATACAAACACAGGTCCCTTTTTTATTTTGAGACAGAGTTTTACTCTGTCACCCTGGGTAGAGCTCACAGCAACCTCAAACTCTTGGGCTCAAGAGATTCTCTTGCCTCAGTTTTTCATTTTTAGTAGGGACAGGGTCTTGCTCCTGCTTAGGCTGGTCTGGAACTCATGAGCTTCAGCAGTCCTCCCATCTCAGCCTCCCTTCCAGAGTCCTAGGATTACAGGCATGAGCCACCACACCCAGCCTAAACACAGGTTCCCAAGTCAACTGTAAAGGGCCATTTTAAAGGCCATGGAGGGTAGCTCACACTTGTAATCCTAGCACTCTGGGAAGCCAAGGAGGGAGGATTGCCTGAGCTCGGGAGTTTGAGAGCCTGAGCAAGGGTGAGATCCTATCTCTACTAAAAAAGAAAAATATATATACAATGAGGAAAAAACAAACCAGCTAGGCATTGAGATGGGCACCTGTAGTCCCAGCTACTCAGGAGACTGAGACAAGAGAATCGTTAAGCTCAAGAGTTTGAAGTTGCTGGGAACTATGATGACGCCTAGGCACTCTACCCAGGGCGACAGAGTGAGACTCTGTCTCAGAACAAACAAACAAACCAACCGGGCAGCATCTGTGGCTCAGTGAGTAGGGCACTGGGTGCCCAAGGGTGGTGGGTTCGAACTCGGCCCCAGCCAAACTGCAACAACAACAAAAAAAAAAAACAGCTGGGCCTTGTGGCGGCACCTGTAGTCCCAGCTACTCGGGAGGCTGAGGCAAGAGAATTGCCTAAGCCCAAGAGCTGAAGGTTGCTGTGAGCTGTGACACCAGGACACTCTGCCGTGGGCGATAAAGTGAGACTATGTCTCTAAAACAAACAAACAAACAAAAACAACAAACCAATAAACAATAACAACAAAAGCATTGAAGGACCAAGTCAGGGCTGATGTTAGGAATGATCAAGTTTGTTGGGCCAGATGTTAGGTGGCAGCATCAGAGGTCTATGAGAACGTGTTCTTATTTATTTGTCCTTAGAGATGTGTACCGAGGGAAGTTGGTATTAGGGCTGAAATGATGACATGCGTGGGATTTGCTTGAACATATTCCAACAAAATAATAATAAATGAGAAAAAGGAGACGGAAGGGCAAGTATGTGTATCACAAGATATGAAATGCAAGATTTGCGTGCTGGGGTGGGGGGCACTAAGCTCTCTTCTTTGGAAATTCTAGTAAAAAGAAGTTAAATAATCCTCATGCACGCAGTTCAGGTGCAGGGCTCTCTCCCCTAGGGTATTGATCACTTGAGGACTGTTTCGCTTATATGTGGTATTGGATACCTCAAAAATTATGCACAGACCTTTTCTTATTTTGCTCATCTGCTTTCGTTTGTGTTTATGTACTTAATGTGTGGCCCAAAACAGTTCTTCCAATGTGTGGCAGAGGAGAGAAAAGGTCGGACACCCCTGGATCACAACTAGTGTGAGAGTCATGAGATCGTTCACTCTGCACAAATGTTTCCTCCCTTTTCTGCGTACGTGACAGAATGCCATGTGCAGCCTTGTGAACCTTGCGTTTTTTGCTCAGTATTTTAGAAACCTTTCTGTGTCACCACAAACCTTCCTTGTTCAATTCCCTAAGTCCTTTTCAACACTATGTCCATCACTTTATAAAACAGACCACGTGAGCAGACACTGGGTAGTGTTGAGGCAAACCTCAGATATAAAATAAACGTGAATTCTCTGATCCAGTCGCCTATTTTAGGACCTAACCAATGTCACAGATGGATTTGAAGCCAAGGGGCAGTGATGTGATTTGCCTCAAGCTTTTTTAAGTTAAACTTGCAAGGGGCCAAATTGCGTCCGGAGCCCAGCACGACCTCTCTCCTTGTCCCCAGCTATGCTGCGCATGGTGTCGGCAGTTCTCCAGTTTGGCAACATTGTCCTGAAGAGAGAGCGGAACACAGATCAAGCCACCATGCCCGACAACACAGGTACAGTCCCTGCAGCCTGCGTGTCCTGCTTCCATCCTGGTGCCAATCTCGACTTCTGCCCTCTGCTGAGTTTTTGCTGAAATAACATGTCCCACTCTTTCCTGCATTGTTTTTTTGGGTTGGTTGGTTGGTTGGTTGGTTTTGAGACAGAATCTCACTCTATTGCCCTGGGCTAGAGTGCTGTGGCCTCATCGTAGCTCACAGCAACCTCAAACTGTTGGATTCAAGTGATCCTCCTGCCTCAGCCTCCTGTGTGGGTGGGACTACAGGTACTTGCCACCACGTCTGGCTACTTTTCCTAATTTTAGTAGAGACAGGGTCTCGCTCTTGCTCTGACTGGTCTCCAACTCCTGAGCTCAAGCTGTCCTCCTGCATTGGCCTCCAAAAGTGCTGGGATTACAGGCGTGAGCCACCACACCTGACCTCTTTTCCTCATTCTAAAGAGGGTGGGCTCTGCTGGGAGCTTGAAACAGCACAAGTATGCAGTAAAGGAGAGCTTTTAAAAAACAGAATTATAGTCAATATTATTATTATATTTAGCCAAATTGGAAGTGGCTATGCTCCTCTATTATCCTGAAATAATACAGCCTGAGAGGGAAAAATCGGAGAAGACAGAAAAGTACAAAGTAAGGGAGAAAATTATCCATAATCATACTCACAGGAGATAATTAATACTCACATTTTAGAGAGAACTCTAGGCTTTGTTCTACATCTGATCACTGAGGATATAGATTGTCACAGAAATGGAATCGTGTTTCACACCCCCTATCCCTGGAGATAGCAAGAGCTTTCTGTCCTGATTATAAAATCCTATGGGCTTTTTTAATTTTTCACTGAACACTAAGATGAGAGAAAAGGGCTCTATTTAAAAAGCTGCACAGCACAGAGGATACAAGGACAGGAGGTGTTACCCACGATGCTGTTGATGAGTGATATTACCTGTGGCATTTGGGGGCTCTGGTCACATAACTAGCAGGTGTGTTGTTCACACCCATTTATTCATTTGTTTTACAGAACTGGGGTGAGGTCAGGCACAGTGGCTCACACCTGTAATGCTAGCACTCTGGGAGGCCAAGACAAGTGGATTGCTTGAGCTCGAGAGTTTGAGACCAGACTGAGTAAGAGCAAGACTCCATCTCTAAGCAGGCACCTATAGTCCCTGCTACTAGGGAGGCTCAGGCAAGATCTCCTGAGCCCAGGAGTTTGAGGTTGCTGTGCCACAGCACTGTATCCAGGGCAACAGAGTGAGACTATCTCAATCCATACATACATACATACATAAGTACATAAATAAACACATAAAATAAAAAATACACAACTGGGATCAAACCTTACAAACATTTAAACCTGCTGTTTTCCCCTTGGATGCACTGGAGGTGACTTTCTAGGTTATAAAGTAGAATTATCTGGGCTCTGGAAGTAGAGATGTATGTTCAGTGAAAGTGATCTTTGAACTCCCATGTGTTTTGTTTTCTGCATTTGCAAACATCAATCAGAGAAGCAATCCATGGACCCCACCAGATGGCCAAGGACACTCCAAAGGCTTAGAACCCTATGAATGATGTCTGTTAAGGGCTGCCTGGTACTCTAGGGCACAGTGCCTGGTGATTTTCAAGTCGTGTTTGTTAGTTCTTCACTTTTGTCATACAATGCAAAGTACAGAATTAGAAACTCAGAAAAAAGGAGAAATTTAAATCCTCACAACCTCCGCTTTCAGAAGTAATCACTGTCAACATTTTGGTATATTTCCTTCTAGGCATTTGTTTCTCTTTTCCTTTTTCCTTTTTTTTATAGATGTTTATAGTAACTGTTTTCTTGTTATGGGGATGATAGATGCTTGGACACATTTATTTAGTATTGTTTTAATTCTAAGTAGAAAGAAGAAACACACCTGATCACACACCCTCAGCCTCATCTTTTACAAAAGCATGTATTTAACATTCTGGCATCCAGGCATTGTTCTATACAATTCCCCCACCAAAAAAAGAAAGAAAAAAAAGAAAAAAGAGAGACAATATTACATAATGTTCCGTAGCCTGAGTGTTTTCCTTTCGAATTATTACGTACTTTGTCCTATTTCATTAATGGTTTTCCAGCATAACTTTTTTTCTTAATATTTTCTTGTAAAGAGTTGCAGAGACTGGGCACGGTGGCTCACGCTTATAATCCTGTTCACTCACTCTGTTCCCTAGACTAGAGTGCCATAGTGTCAGCCTAGCTAAGAGGCTGAGAGGCCGAGGCTTGAGCTAAGGCGCTCAAGACCAGCCTGAGCCAGAGCAAGACCCTATCTCTAAAAATAGCCCAGCGTTGTGGCAGGCACCTATAATTCCAGCTACTTGGGAGGCTGAGGCAAGAGAATCATTTGAGCCCAAGACTTTGAGGTTGCTGTGATCTATGACACCATGGCACTCTGCCAATGGCAACAAAGTGAGACTCTATCTAAAAAAAAAAAAGGTTTGGCTCGGCGCCTGTGGCTCAAGTGGCTAAGGCGCCAGCCATGTACACCTGAGCTGGCAGGTTCGAATCCAGCCTGGGCCCGCCAAACAAAATGACAATGATGGCTGCAACCAAAAAATGGCTGGGTGTTGTGGCAGGCGCCTGTAGTCCCAGCTACTTGGGAGGCGGAGGCAAGAGACTCGCTTGAGCCCAGGAATTGGAGGTTGCTGTGAGCTGAGATGCCACGGCACTCTCTCCAGGGTGACAGCTTGAGGCTCTGTCTCAAAAAAAAAAAAAAAAAAAGTTTCAAACATTGGCCAAGCACAATAGCTCAGGCCTGTAATCCTACTACCTTGGGTGACTGAGGCAGGAGGATCACTTGAGGTCAGGAGTTGGAGACCAGTATGAGCAAAAGTGAGACCCTTCTCTACTGAAAATATAAAAACATGAAGAGTGTGGTGATGCAAACCTAAGTCCTAGGTACTTGGGAGACTGAGGCAAGAGGATTGCTTGAGCCCAGGAGTTTGAGATTGCTGTGAGCTAGGCTGACACCATGGCACACTAGTCCAGGGAACAGAGTGAGACTCTGTCTCAAAAAAAAAAAAAAGAAAAAAAAAAAAAAAGCATTTTCAAACATATACATAAGCCAAAAGGACTTATTTAGAAACTTGTTATATTTCTGCATTTGCCAAAAGATTCTGCACTATTGAGCCCAGCCTAAGCAAGAGTGAGACCTCATCTCTACTAAACATAGAAAAACTAGCCAGTGTCCTGGCAGGCATCTATAGTCCCAGCTACTCAGGAGCCTGAGCCGAGAGGATTGCTTGAGTCCCTTAGATTGAGGTTCCTGTGAGCTATGATGACCCCATAACACTGTACTCAGGGTAACAGAGTGAGACTGTCTCAAAAAGAAAAAAAAATAACACACACACAAAAGATTCCACCCTAGATCTTTTTTTTTTTCTTTTGAGACAGAGTCTCATTGGGTCACCCTCGGTAGAGTGCCATGGCATCACAGCTCACCGCAACCTCAAACTCTTGGGCTTAAGTGATTCTCTTGCCTCAGCCTCCCAAGTAGCTGGTACTACAGGCGCCCACCACAACACCCGGCTATTTTTTTGTTGCAGTTGCCATTGTTGTTTAGCTGGCCTGGGCTGGGTTCAAACCTGACAATCTGGGTGTATGTGGCTGGCACCGTAACCACCGTACTATAGGCACCGAGGCCTTAGACCTTTTTTTTTTTTTTGTAGTTATAAATGATATCTTTTTATTTATTTGTATTTTAATTGCTTTTCCTCTTTTCCACAATGTAGAAGAATAATTCACTTTTAAATATTTACTTCGTGTTTGGTCACCTCAATGAATGCTTATTCCAATGGCTTCTCCTGCCAACAACATTTTATTATGAAGTTTTCTTTCTTTTTTTTTTTTTGTAGTTTTTGGCCGGGGCTGGGTTTGAACCTGCCACCTCTGGCATATGGGGCTAGAGCACTACTCTGTTGAGCCACAGGTGCCGCCATATTATGAAGTTTTCAATGAAGAAACGTTGAAAGAACTTTACAGTAAATCCCACCTAGAGTCTACTGTTCATATTTCACTATACTTCCTTTATGGCCTGTCTTTTCACCCATCATGGTTTTGTGGTATATTTCAAACCTGCAGACATCCATATAGGTCACACCCACACACTTCAGTATGCATATCATTAACGGGCTTCTAATATTTGTTTGGAGTTCCTTTTCAATTCTTTCTTTTTTTGAGACAGAGTCTCACTCTGTCACCCTGGGTAGAGTGACGTGTAGCTCACAGTATCTTCAAACTCTTGGGCTCAAGTGATCCTCCTGCCTCAGCCTCCTGAGTAGCTGCAACTACAGATGTACACCACCTCTCCTGGCTAATTTTTCTATTTTTTAGTACAGAGAGGGTCTCGCTCTTGCTCAGGCTGGTCTCCAACTCCAGAGCAATCCACCTGCCTCAGCCTCCCAGAATGCTGGGGTTACAGGCATTCCTTTTTTATCTGAAGTGAAACGTACATGTTGTGAAATGCACACATCTTACATGTACCGCACAGTGAGTTCCTGGTGTAGTTTTCAGTGATCGTAGGGTCTTCATTTAATTGGAGAAACCCTGACCTGGCTACCCAATCCCTTCTGTGGGGCATTCAGGTTCTTTCCTGGTTTTCTCCATTATAAATAACACTGGATGAGCATCCTCATAGCGTAGGCTTTGCTCATGTCCAGGGTTATTTTGGCCACCTCCAGTTCCTAGAGGGAGAATTGCTGGGCCAGTGAATGTACACACCCAGGACCGTAATGCCTCTCTAGTGCAAAATACTGAGCCCGTCTTCTGTCTCCCCTGCAGTGGGAGGCGGCACCCTATCCCCCACTTCTGAGCCAATGCCACTTCCCAGTGCTGACCCGATCTTGATGCCTCTCACCCTCAGCTGCACAGAAGCTCTGCCGCCTCCTGGGACTGGGGGTGACGGATTTCTCTCGAGCTCTGCTCACCCCTCGAATCAAAGTTGGCCGAGACTATGTGCAGAAAGCCCAGACTAAGGAACAGGTAGGTGGGGCTAACAGTTGACAGGAGCCCTGCTCCGGGATCTTTATTTTTTATTTATTTATTTTTTTTTTTTTTTTGAGACAGAGCCTCAAGCTGTCACCCTGGATAGAGTGCTGTGGCATCACAGCTCACAGCAACCTCCAACTCCTGGGCTCAGGCGAGTCTCCTGCCTCCGCCTCCCAAGTAGCTGGGACTACAGGCGCCCGCCACAACGCCTGGCCATTTTTTGGTTGCAGCGGTCCTTGTTGTTTGGCGGGTCTGGGCTGGATTTGAACCCGCCAGCTTGGGTGTACGTGGCTGGCACCTTAGCCCATTGAGCCACAGGCGCTGAGCCAATATTTGGACTCTTAAGGTTAAGCTGTCACAGCCTTAGCACTCCTCCTCTTGGAGCCCTGGGCTAGAAAAGTCTGGGATTTTGAAAACATGTGGCTGGGGACTTCGAGACTGGGTATCATTGACCCAGGCCCTGCTTGAAGCAGCCGTCCCCTGATGGATTTAGGTGAACTTGACTCTTGCTCTCAATTCCACAGTCTGCCCTCTGAGCCCAGAGCCCACTGCCCCGCTTCTACTTCCCAGACTTGGCCCCATGACGTCCTGTGCACCTGCTCCTGGGGTGAAGCTGACTTTGGGTCCTCTACTGTTCCCAATGCTTCTACTCATAAGGGTCTTGCTTCCTGCAGGGCTCTGCCTTCCAAGCTCCAGCTCCTTCATCGTCCTCTCCTCACTCCTTTCTAAGATCACTCAAAATGCAGACTGTCTCACCCGCCCAAGAGTTTCTGAGACAGGGCCGCAGCAAGCTCAAAGGCAAAAGGAAAGCTGCAAGCTTTACAGTGATTCCACAGAACCCTGCATGTTGAGTAGCAGCTGTGTGTATGCTGAAGGGGCGCCCTAGCCAGCATCAGACATCCGTGACTGCTTGGGTTCATCCTGAGCAAAGCCCCTGTGAAATGTCTTCAGGAGATCGTGGCAGAAATCTGTGGGGCAGACAGTGAGGTCAGTTGTGCTGGGAATGGGGAAGACAGGACAGGCAGGCAATGAGGCTACTATGGTCAAGAGGTAGCTCTGAGTCAGGAGCTGTGTTGGAGACCAGACTGGGCAGTGTAGTGAGACCCCATCTGTACATAAAACAGAAAATTATCCAGCTGTGGTGGCCCGTGCCTTATAGTCCCAGCTACTCAGGAGGCTGAGGCAGGAGGATCCTTTGAGCTTGGGAGTTGGAGGCTGGAGTGAGCTATGATGATACCACTGCACTCCAGGCTGGGCAACAGAATTAAGACACTGTCTCAGGAAGGAAAAACAGAGGTGAGTATGCTGATGACCAGGGTTCAAATCCTGTCCTTGCCATGTGCCATGGTGCAGCCTTGGAATAGTCACTCCAATACTTGTGGAACTCGTGTTTCACCTACAACGTCCCTATAATACTAGTACTTACATCCCTGGTGTCTGCTGGGAGCAAATGACATGAGGTGCATGGCTGGGCAGAGCCTGCAAGCACCAAGCCCTCACAAACCACTGGTGACGGTTACTCTGCTCTCTCAGTCCTTGGTCAGAGACCTGAAGTCCATCAGCTACTCTGGCACTTGTCATCCCTATCTTGAACTTGAGAACCTCATGTTTAAATTATTCTCAATTTTTTTTTTCCAGAGTGGCATCTGCTGTTCTTTCTCGGAGAGATTATAATTTTTATGACTCTGAAACCCAGAGAGATATTGACATTCTCTTCAGATCCACTTTGGGCACAGCTCTGCCCCTGGGGTCTCACGTGACCCTCAAAGGAGAAGTGTGGGGCAGGAGAAAAGGGGCTACCATATTTCATGAGACGAAATGGTATGTCCATCAGAGCCGTCACACCATCTCGTCTTTCTTTTTTTCTTAACTTCAAATTAATATAAGGGTATATACCTTTAGGTTACGTTTTTGCGTTTGTTAGGTAACGTCTGTGTTGTAGGAGGTGCGCCATACACCCCTGCATTGTACCCACTAGCTGGGAGCTCCCCGAACTCCCTCCCCCTACTTTCCCTTCCCCCCTTCTTGAATGAAATTGTGTTTTTGTCTTGTATGGGCCTGTAGTTGTTCACCTACTAGTTTCAAATTAGCATTGAGTACATGGAGTGCTTGCTTTTCTATCTTGAGATACATTACTGACATGTTCGTCAACTCCATCCAGGTAAATACAAAAGATGGAAATAGCATTCCATGCTAGACCTATACCACAGTTTATTAATCCATCCATGGCTTGACGGGCATTTAGGTTGTTTCCACATCTTTGTGATTATGAATTGGGCTGCTATATACATTTGACTGCAAATGGCCTTGGGATAAAATGAAGTTTTTCTTCTGGGTAGATATCTAGTAATGGGATTGTGGGATCGAATGGGAGGTTTACTTTTAGCTGTTTGAGGGTTCTCCATTCTTTTTTCCAAAGAAAGAAGCCAAAGCTGTATTAGTTTTCAATCCCACCAAAATGCATAAGCCTTGCCAGCTCTCCTCCAACAGCATAGGCAGCTTTGGGATTTGGAGGTGTGGGCTATTCTCAGTGGGATTAGGTGGCATCTCAAGATGGTTTTGATCTGCCATCCAGTACTTTCTGCAGAATCCAGGAAGAAGCTACCCTCCTGTGCTTCCTGAGGGAAGGGTGGCTATTGAAGTCCCGACAGGGAGCCCAGGGTCTCTTTGGGTGTCCCCATTCCATTTTGGTAAAGAAACCCCACAGTTAATCCCAATTTTTGTATGTTTCATCATCGGCTGAAGGAAAGGTAATCTGACTGCCCTGAAAGGCTGCGTGACCAACTGTCCTACTCGGCCCAGGACTGAGAGTGTCCCTGAGACCCGGGGCTTCCCGCACTCAAAGGAGGAGACTTCCCATACAAATGCGGATGAGTTGGTGGCTGTTCTGGAAGGCAGATTTTTAATAGTTTGTTTAAGACAGTCTTTGCTCTTGGGGGAGGGGCTAATTCCAAACAATCCCGCAAGTTAATAAACTCAGTAAAAACCAAGAGCCACTCAGTACCACAGCAGATGGGAAGGTATCTATGGGGCTCCGGGGTTGTGACCGCAGAGCCACAGAAACATTTCCCAGCCAGACAGGACACGAGCTGTGGGTCTCACCCCTTGGAAGTTGGAGCCCCACTTGGGAACTTCAGAAAATGAAGTCCTGAATTGACTAAGCTGCTGCCCACAGATTGCAGGGAGAGGAGGAGGTATTTAAGAGTCAATAACACAAAAACAAAACAATCCAGAGGGACTTTGTGGAAGTTGCTCAGAGGAGATCACTCCTAAGGATCAGCCAGGGGCTGGGACCGGGCAGGTTGCTCTTTTCAGCGGGGCTTCCTCCTTAATCTGGGGGTAAGCATGTTACCTCCAGATTTACTAAAATACTGCAAAAGGAAAGGAGACTCCCATCTCTCCATAGTAGGAAAGAAAGACAACAAAAATGAGGAAGGAAAACTAATATGCAGTGAGCACCTGAAATATGCCTTCGCCTGGATTGTACAACATTGCCATTGAATTCTGTATCCCACAGCGGAGAGGACCAGGATTGAGGAAAGAAATTAATCTCTCTAAGGTCACTCGGCTAAGGAGTGGCAGACTTGGGAACTGTAATAGTAATAATTAAAATAACCCTAATAATGGAACAATAGTTAATGTATGTAAAGTGCTTCTTAGGTCCAGGTTACTATCATCTTTAGTGTCAAATCCCATTTAACCCTCAGACAGCCTTCCAGGTTTATACCACTGTTAAGCCCTATCAGTGCTTTATGTGGATAAACTGAGGGTCAGTGACATTGCACTAGAGGGTGCCCAGCCAGTAAGTGGCAGAACTGGAGTTTGAACCTCTGACTGGCTCTCTGTATCATGCATTTCTTTTTTCTTCTTTCCTCTCCTCTCCACCCCTCCGTTCCCCTTTCTTCCTTTCTCTCTCTCTCTCTCTCTCTCTCTCTCTCTATTTATTTGACAGTGTCTCAACCCAGGCTAGAATGTAATGGCATCATAGCTCACAGCATCCTCTAACTCTTAGGCTCAAGCGATCCTCTAGCCTCAGCTCCCAAGTAGCTGAGACTACCTGCCACAACATCCAACTGATCTTTCTATTTTTAGTAGAGATGGATTCTTGCTCTTGCTCAGGCTGGCCTCCAACTCCTGAGCTTAGACAATCCACCCCCCTCAGCCTCCCAGAGTGTGGCATTGTAGGTGTGCGCCACCACCAGTGACCTAGACCATGAATTTTTATGGTACAACACACATGATCCTTCCAGTCTACAAAAACATCTTTGCATGTGTTATCACACTTAACCACTGAGATTGATATTTTCTCATCTTAAAAAAGGGAGGCCAAGAAAGGTTCTGACTTGCTCTAAATCACATAGATTTTAAATGTGGAAGCCATGGTCGCCTGTGTCCACTGGAGAAAAAAAGATGTTCTTCCAAAATGGCACCTTTCTCTTCTCGCCCAATGGGAAGCCTCCAAAATAACCAGATCAACCCACGGGAGACCCCTGTGTGACTCAAAAGGGGAAAGAAAATGGTTATTATAGATGGCAGAGACCCAGCCACCAGGAGCCTCTTCCCCCAGACCATGCAGAAAGGCTGGATCTTGCCTGCACCTGCAGTATTGGCCTGAGGGGTATCAATGGTCCCCCTCAGACTGCCTCTCCTTATCGATAACCAATGGTGGTGCCTAAAGTTCAAACACTGCTGGATAGCTTTCATGTTTGTAAACAGTATTGACATGCTTAAGTCAGGGCCCATCAGACTGCAGGATTCCACAAGGACGGAGGCAGAACATTTGGGAGATTCAATCCGGAAGCAGCTAATTAAAATCAGAGCTGGGAATGAAGCTATAAATGGTGGACAATTGCTGCAAATGACTTTCAATCCTGCACACCCCAGTACCCCAGCCCAGGCTTTCCCATGCTTATGGCCAGTGATGGTGTCTCCCCTACTTAGGACAAAACTGTGTCCAGCGCTATCTTTTCTCTACCCATGACAGAGCATCTCAAGCCAGTGACCCTGCAGTTTGAGAGGACAGGGTGGTCTGTAGGAGAAGACAAACATTTGACATCATGACCTTCACCCAGGGTATTCTGATGCAACTTAGAAAACAAATGCTTAAACTTTTAAAGGAAAAAAAAAACCAATAAACATATTATTATGAAGAAATATGCATAAGAGCAACACCTCCTCTGGACTCCAAGAGGGTCAATTTCAAGGTCAAGATTAGGCTTGGGGAAGTAGGAAGGGTCATGACAGTCTTGTCCTTATGACTCATTAATTTTAAAACGTATTCTTACTGGCTCAGAGCCTGTAGCACAGTGGTTACAGCACCAGCCACATACACCCAGGCTGGCGGGTTCAAACCCAGCCTGGGCCAGGTAAATAACAATGACAACTACACTTACCATGGGCCAGGCACAGTCTCCAGCACCATGCATCCATTAGCCAATTTACTTTTCATACAAACCCCGAGAGGGAACGGAGGTACAGATGATGGTGGTGCCACAATGAGTTTGTTTTCTAAGAATCTTAGGATAAGGCAAACAATGCTAGCTCCATTTTTGGCATGAAGAACTAGAGTGGGGTGGGGGTGTAAAATGATTTGTGCACAGTTGGAGGTGGCCACTGGCAGGGCACCCTCCCTCGGCACATAGATGCCCTACTTTTAAAGAGGTGGGGTGGCCAGTGCTTTGTCTACGGGTGCCTTTTGGGCTGCCATCATCATTTTTAACCCCAGTTTACCAAGACCAAACATGTTTCTAGAAGCATTTTGACTGGACTTGGGAGAGAATGAGTCCCAACCTTGTGCCCTCGTGAATAACAATGAGACCAAGTACTTGAAGGAGCAGAATCTGTAACAATTCATTGGGCCATTATTCTGATTAGAAGAGTTTTTCTCCAAGACAGACCTGAAAGCTGCTCTTTTCTTAACTGGTCCCAACAAAGGCACCCTGGGCTGGTAAGCAGCGAGAGAGCTGCAGTATGGAAACATACCTGGGTTTCTGGGAGCGCGGGAGCCAGCAAGCATGTCAGTGAGTGGTGTCATGTTCCTGGTTTTAGGTTCGCTCCAGGACTGGAATGCTTAACTCATGTGGTTTTTCAAGATTAATCATAAGTTACAACAAGCTACTCCCTCTTGGGGTATCTCATTTACATCATTTTCTCTCCCAGAGGAAGAAAAAAAATATCCACAGCACAGCTTTGGAAATTAGCTGCTTGTCACTCAAGCGCTTGGAATCGGATTTGGATCTCATGGCCTCGCTTCAGAGCTCTGGACTGGCTCCCCGTTGAGCAAGAGACGCATGGCTGGAAAAGACGCTGCTGCCAAGGCACTTGGAGTGAGGAAAGCCAGTTGTGGGCAGCTCAGGGTAACACGAGCCCAGGCTTCTGAGCGCATCATTTATCTGCAGGCCCCCAGGCACCTTCAAAATGAGGCATGCAGCTTTCTGTATGCACGTGAGGATTGGGGTGAGTCAGCATGCCCTGTTCTCCATGGAACTGAAGGACCATGGCCTTGTCTTGGGCAAGGGAGCTTTGTGTGAAGTATTCAGGCCCCTCTGCAGTCCAGGGAAACAGATGATGGGAGATTGACCTGGCTGGAAGGTTGTTGACTGGCTTTCAGAAGAGTGACGCATTGTGCAATTTCATGTTATACAAACTGGCAGAGGGAACCTAGACGAGATAGAATCCAGTGTCTCAAGAGTTAGATCTGGGGAGTGGGGCATGTTGTCATAGTTCTTTAGACCTCAGGGCCCTAAAGGAGGATCCTAGCCGGAAGCTGAGGTTGGTGGTCATCAAAGCCCAAGGCGTAGGCTGATGGTCAGTGCTCCAAATCCAAACTGGAAGGGAAACCCAGGAAGGCAGATAGCAGCCGTGTCACAGGGTGGGAAAACCACAGTGTGATGAGGTCCCTGTGGCAGGTCGAGGATGACACAACCCACAGCCAATCCACCTGAGCAGTCAGATGCTGCAGTCGTCAACTTGACTTGGGCTGACTGACTCAGGAACACATGGGACTAATGCCTGGATCTGGGAGAAATGAATCCACTTGGAAACCTCCAGCCCTGCCAAGATGGAGTCACTTTCTGGTGACTGAGGTGTCCCTGCTAAGTGATGAAACGTATTGGAAGTATGACCTACAGAGTAGCTTCTTCAGGAAGGAATGTGCTCAGCTGGGTAGCCAGAAGGAGATCTGTTTACTTCACAAAAGCCAACCGCTCTAGACAACTAATCATTACTTTGTTATTTATTGTCCCAAAGTGGTGATTTCCACTGCTCAACTAGACTTGGTCTTGATTAAATTCTTGACCATTTACAAACCCCAAATCCACCAGAGAATCCTTCCTTAGAAAGTTATAACAGTTTCTGATTGTTAAATAAAAGCATTTAACGTTAGCCTATTAATCAAGAACAGGGTCTACCATGTTGTTCCCTGAAGCCACCTCTTGGCATCTCCAGCCCAAAGGGAAAGCTGTGTCAGTGCACTCCTCAGTCCTGGGGCCCAGAAGTCCCACCTATATCACACTGATGCCACTGTCCTTGGCCAGGAGCACCTGCCACACCTCCACTTTAGACTTATCAAATTTCCTCTCATTCTGACCTAAAGCCTAGACCACTTACTACCACCTCCATAACCTTAAGGAAGAGCAAGTTCTCTTAATCTGCGAGGGCTGCCATTAACATGTACCACAAAGTGCGTGATTTACATGACACAAACATGCTGTCTCACTTCCGGAGGCTCAGACTCTGCAATCAAGGTATTGGCAGTGTCAGTTTCCTCTGAGGGCTGTGAGGGAAGGATCTGGTCCAGGCTCTGTCCTGAGTTTGTAGGTGGCTGTCTTTGCGTTCACAGGCACTCTCCTTGTATGCAGCACACGTGTCTATCCTCCCCACCTCCCCTTTCTATGAGTGCACAAGTCACTGAGTTAGAGCCCATCCCAGTGAGCTCATTTTAACTTGATCATCTCTGTAAAGACTCTGTCTCCAAATAAGGTGACAAGCTAAGGTTCCAGGGCAGCAGTTCTCAACCTGTGGGTCACAACCCCTTTATAACAATGAAAATATATTGTGGCATTAGGGAGGTTGAGAACCACTGTCCAAGGATTTAATACTTCAAATATGAATAGAGCGGGGAGACAATTCAAGTCATACCAAGCGGCATGAGTGGTTAAAACTGAAAGAACACTATAAATCATTTAGTACAGTCGGCAAGGGGACATTGAAGCCTGGAGGGGCCAAGGAGTTAGCCTAAGGCCAACAGCAGTTGGGCAGAAACAGAACTAGCACTTGGGTCTCTTGGCTGCAGATCAGGGCTATTCCCATGATATCATCCTATGTCTCTTCTGACTCCTGTTGGTTTCATTTCTTTATTTTCTCCATGGAGACACGGAGGCTGAGAGAGGAATCTCCACCTTACGTGGCCTACCCAACGTTTATAAAGACTGTAGAATTTCATTTGAGACCACTGACGCTGTCCGACTCCGTTGTGTACACTCCACTCCAGCTTCAGCATTCGCCTGCAGTGGCTTCCAACACCAACAGGACTGTCTCCTCATTCATCAGCATTTATTCCACACACACGTACCAAGTGCCCGCTGCGAGCCACCAGCTGAGACAAGGGCCTCCAAATTCACTGGGACCGGTTAGCATAGAACATTTCCTTCCATCTCTTATCATCCTTCTACGTGGAGTTAGGAAGGAGATTAAAGATGAACAGGCAGGAGGCGCGACCCCCCGGTGCCCAGGTAGAGTACATTCTCTGGATAAAGGAAAAGTAGAAACAAAAGCATCAGAACTCAGAAGGCAGGAAAGAGGAAGAGAAGTCTAAGGGTGTGTGTGCATTAAGATTCTGACGTCATCGCCCACTGCTCTGCTTCCAGGGAGATCAGAACGATTTGATTTGTGCTCTTGGAGAGCTAATCAGGGCTTTGTAAGGGAGGGAGATCTGTGCTAAAATATGAAGCAGAGCCCCACCATCATCTGGTCACTTGAACTGCCTTCTTCCAAGACAGCGAATGTGTCACAGAGGGAGAGCAGAGGCCACAGGTTTGTGCATGAAGGGCTTATTCAAGCCAATATGCCGTAAAGCAGTTGGAACCGGCTGGGTTATCCACACAGCCAACGTCCCCACTCACCCTCCTGGTCAGTGCAGGTTCAAACGTTAGATTGCATCAAATGAAAATAAATAGTATTGCTACTTGCAACACAGCAGCTGAGGAAACTGAAGCTCAGGAAGATTAAGCAACGTGACCAAGATAGGTAAACACTTAGATTGGCTCTTTTAAGCACTTTGCATGCATTAATATTTAGTCCTTGAAACCACTGTATGAGTAGTTGCTTTCGCTTTTCCCATTTACAGATGAGGAAACTGAGGCACAAAGCGGTTAAGTAATTTGCCCAGCGACACTCAAATTGCCAGTCTGGGGAGAGCCCTGAGGTTGGGCATGACAGGATGGACATTCTCTTTCCCCCATGTTCTATTAATAAAACCTCTAAAATTACGGTTGTCTTTTAACTGATGGCATAATAGTTGAACAGCCATGTTATTCTCTTCCCCAGTGGTACATAAAATAATGGGGCATCTTAACATAGATGACGTCTTACTCGGAATCACTGAAATAGGAGACATGATTTCTTCGCTCTCCACGTTCCTATGTCAACTTGAGATTTAAAAATGATTCTTCCTCCTGGATGGAGGGGACGTTCCACATAGCCATGGTCCTGCCATCCTTCCTCTTCCATCCAGCCCTCTGAGTGAAAAAGGAGAAACTGACCCAACATGGCTACTGAGGGCGCCAGGCAGCCAGCGTGGCTGTTCACTGGTTACGAGGTGTTTGGAAGAGAGTGGCTCCAATCCAGCTACGTTTCTATGAGTCAGATCCCTGGCCAGAGAGATCCCTGTGCATGGTGTCCAGTTTTGCTCCCCATTTTCTCTTGTGTAGAGATGAACCCAGGAAACCCAAGTAGGAATCGGGGCAACTGCGGAAGGCGCATCTAAGGCACTGGAGTTACTGAACAAGACACGGATCTGTGTCCATTTCTGGGAGGGTAAATACAACCACATGTGCCTGAAGCTCTCACATCATTTAGTCTGCTGACACGAATCCCCTTGGAAAAGTTAGCGTTTGGTTAGGTAAACGTTTCCCCTCTCCCACCCCTCCCAACCTCTCCTGTTCTCTACAATATCTTGCAGATGTTGGAATGGTCCGTGGATAGCCTCCTTTCCCACACTGAAGTGCCGGCCGGGGAGGAATGCAGCAGAGCGTTCTGGCCGCCTCGGCCCTCTGCTGCACTGGCCTCCTACGTCCCCTCACTGTGTATGAAGCCTTTGGCCACTCGCTGCCAAGTATTCAGTGCTTGTTCCACAAACCTGGTGTAGATTATCACTTTGCCGTATAGATGTATCTAATAGAATTAAATAGTTGGCTCCTGACCATAACAGATGTGCTACATATAATGCAATAATAATGACATTGAAACCACCATGTAATATTGAGGGAAGAGTGGAGGGTGACTTTCAGTTCTCCAGTTTGGAAGCCAAGTGGGAGAAAAAAGAAACTAGACAGGACGCCCATTTGTTTGCACAGAGTGAGTGGTGTCCATGTGCCTCAGATTCTGCAAGGGTGCCTCTCACAGCCCCACACGCACCCATGGTGTGAGGGCATGGGGTGGGAATGGGGGTGGGCCTGTGCTGGAGTGGACCTGGAGCTGCCCAGCTGTGGAGGGCTGCAGTAAGTTCGGGAGGGAGAAATGCTTGCAGCTGCTCCAGTGAGGGGTAGCCAATGAAACCCAGCTCAAGGGGTCAACACATGAACAGGGGGAAGGAAAAAGTATCGATGAGAACAGATGGGAATCCGACTGCAGACAGGCAGCCCCTGAGGTTCCCAAGTAGAGACTATAGTGCTCTGTTTTGATGGATGTGCCATTCTGGGAACTTCCTGAGAATTAGGATGAGCTGGTCTCTAGAGACATCTGATTCCGAAGAGTCTATGTTCCTGGGACTACTAATCTGGAGACTCAGAAGGGAGTGAGCTTACAGTGAAGAATAGTCAAGCCTGACCTTGGAGTTCCAAACGCTGGTGGAACCACAGGAATGTGAGTCCTTCCATATCATGGTGCTCCATGGGAATCCGGGGCTTGGGTTATATTAAGTGCTTTGACCTTTTGCTATCCTCTCTGCCTGTCTTTTCTTCTTCCATTGTCCTCCTTTTCTCTGCTCATCAATACAATAACTGTATCAGTCAGTTATTGCTGAGTAACAAACAACTCCAAACTTCGTGTATGGTTTATTTTTTCTCACAAGACTGTGGGTCAGCTTTCTGATCTAAGAAAGCCTTGACTGATCTTGTCTGGGTTTGCTTACATGTCCATAGTCAGCTGGCTGATTGGCAGGGAGCTGGCTGGTCCTAGCTCCTCACAGTTCTGATGACCCTCCAATAGGCTAGCCATGGTATGTTCTTACAGTAGTATCAGAGTCAGAATGGAGAACCAACTTGATTGTTCCAGGGGGATGACAGAAGTAGTCATGCACTTTTCAAGCCTCTACTTCCATTACATTTGCTAGCATCCTACTGACCAAGCAAATCTCATGAGTATGCCAGAGTTCGAGTGAAAAGTGATGGCAGAGTTAGAAGGCAAAGGGCCTAGATTTAAGAAGGCCACTAATTAGGGCCATTGAAACAATCAATCTGCTACAGTATCCTTAGAATGTTCCAGAGGTTTTCAAGTTCAAAGATTAGAAACATCAACGGAATGGGTCCGTGACCTGCCCTAAACCCCAAGTTCTTCTTCAGTCCATCCAAATAAATAGTCAAGAAGAAGAAGTCAGGCCAGTTTCTGCTTGTCTCCTCCTCAACTTCCATTTTCTCTTTCTACATGCGGACACTTTGGGATCATCTGATTCTATTCTCCTCCCACCCTCTACCCATACACCTGTGCACTCAAGACAGGCCCTGGTTCAATTTCTAAGGACCCCTCCCTGCACAGTCTCCAGTCCCAAAAGAATGGGTAAGACACAGAAAGTCTGGATGTGAGAGGAGGGACTTAGTCCCAGGGAGACAAACAAGAAGTAAAAAGGACGTGATGCAGACAGGAGGCCAAATAAGGCAAGGGGAACCCTCTTACCCTGGGCCCAGGGGTCCATCCAAGGCCAGGACAAGATGAGATAGATGGCCCATCTAATCAGAGGAACAAAACCAAGGGTTGTGTGGGCAAGCATTCCTTACAGCACCAAAAAGATCGGTCTAGAAAAGCAAAAGGACACAATTATCCCATAAATATTTGTGGACCAAGGGCGGTGCCTGTGACTCAAAGGAGTAGGGCCCTGGCCGCATATACTGGAGATGGTGGGTTCAAACCTAGCCCCAGCCAAAAACTGCAAAAAAATAAAAATAAATTTGTGGACCTAAGTACTGGGATACTAGTCTAAGAAACCAACAGGACAGTCATTGAAGGATTAATCATAAGAGTGTATGGAAACAAACCAAATACTCAACCATAGGGAGATGACTAAGTAATTTATGGTACATCTGTATAACAGCATGTGACACAGTTATTTCAAGTAATGTTTTAAATTAAAATTTTATAACTAGAGGAGAGGTTCTTTGGAAGTGAAAAAGCAGGTTACAAAACTATATGCAATATAACCCCCAAAAGGCATTAAGCTAGTATGGTTTTTAACAGTGGTTTATGGGAGATTTCTGTATCTTTAACACTTCCAATATTTTCTAGGTTTTCCATAGTGAGAATACATTTCCTTTGTGACTATAAAAATAGCTAAAGTCCTAAGAAAAGGTGAATCTTGAAACAGAGACAAGACGTAAATTCCTTAAGTTACATCAGGTCCCCTGTATGTGCCCCTGAGTTGTTATTGGTGGGACTTACTGCACACTGTGTATGCTTGCAGGTCTCTTCTCTCTCTCCTCCACCAGAATGTAGCCCACAGGGGGGCAGGGTTCCTGCCTGCCCTGTGCACTGATACATTTCCAGCACTTCTCACAGCCTTATAGACAACGGGGCCCAGGAAGTATTTATTGAACGAATGGATGAAGCTACTCAAAGGGAATTCCTTTTCCTTTCTTCTGAGTCAACTAGCACATCCTGCCAACATCGGTATTAAGAACACCTTACCTGATCCACAGAGAGAGGTTCCAGGAGCCTGGTTTGTGAGTACTCACTGCCTCCCGTGACTGCCACATGGTGCCACGTGCTGTGGGGGACAAGAAGGCAGTCCTTACTCAAAAGGGGACTGCAGAAGAGAGCGTTTGTTAGGTTAAAGTGTACAAAAAAAGGCTTAGTTACACATGGACTCACTCGAGCACTGTGTACAAAGAAAGGCTTAGTAACACGTGAACTCTACGTCCCCTTTGAGACACATCAGAATCATGGGCGTCCTCCCCGCCCAGCCTCTTTAGGGCCTGGTGCATGTTCCTGGCCCTGCTCTGCCTTCCGCCCCATGGAGCTCGCTGGCATCTCGGCCACTCTAACAACCCTAGTCCTCAGTCTTGTCCTGTGTCATTCTTCCCCAGGCACATGGGGATAACCCTTAATGCTCTTCATTTCTCTCTTCCTGTCTGTCCTATTTCAGGGCCCTCCCTTTCCCCCTAGAAAGCCTTAATCACCACTAGAAAGTGACGTTAGTGGCAGGAAAGGAAAAAGAAAGCTGCCAGCAACATTGGCCAAAAGGAGCACATCATCGTCTAAGGTCCTTGAAAGTGCCCCAAGATTCACTTCAGAATCTTGTCTCCATTCTCTAATTAAACTTACCTTTCCAGACCCGACAGTGTTCAAGATAAAGAAACCAGTGTTCTCACCATAGGTCTTGTAGGTTTCATTATAAGTGATATTTTCCACTATTTTTTAAAAGTATATTTGGTTAAATGATTAAGGAAAAGTACATACGTGCAGCATTTCACTTTGTAGTAATGATGGCTACCATCAATTAAACTCTTACTGATACCCAGACAGTGTGCTAAGGACTGAATCTGCCTGACTTATTTCGTTACTTCAACAAGCCATGAGTTAGTACTATTATCATTTCTATTTTATAGGTGCAAAACTGAATCTCAAAGAGAGTTAGCAACTTGCCCATCAATTAACTTCATCCAATTAACTTCTTCTGAGATCTGGAAGAATAACTACCACTCAGAGCATTATTTCTATGAGGAAATACACATTTCTGCTCCAGATGACAAACACACACACAGGCACACATCAGGGTCACAAACTGCTTCTTGGTGGAAAGAAGAATCAATATGCGTGACATTTTCGTAACTGTGGCAGGTACAAATTTGCAGCTTATGATTCATTCATCCTCCTCTTCTCACCAGAAGATACACCAATAGTTCTGTTTGTGTATGAACACAAGTTTCTGTCCCCTCCCACTCATAATTGGTCCATAAGGTGAATTTATAATCTGAGATGGGCCAATCACCATCCTCCCTGAGGATTTTACAAATGGAAACTGGAAGGAAGTCCTCCCGGGCCTCACAACTCCTCACCAAAAGGCTGCGAAGACAGAGTTGCTGGAGGCTGCAGAAGGACACAGTCTCTTGACAAGTCAAGAGAAGGAGACCAAGGAGAGAGAAGCAGAAACTAACAGTGCCAGACAGGAGAGGAGGAAGGATGAGAACGAACCCAGGTGTCCACAAGCTCTTCTTTCAGTTCTGAACTGCTTCCCTTTTGCAATCAAGGAAATTGAGCCTGGGAGAGTGAAGATACACACCCAGGTTATGTATTAAACTAATACAGAGCTGAGCCTGGAGCGTAAGGACCCGTGTCCCAGCACACTGCTCCTGAGGATGCCCAGGTGGGGGGATGGAGGGCAGGAACAAACGCAGGGTCAGAAGGCAGACGGAGTGGGCGAGCGTTGTGTGCTTCGGAGGCCTGTGTGGTGGCTGAGCCCACCTCCGCTGAGCCCTCCTCCGCTGAGCTCTGCGAGGCCAGCAGCAACCCAGTGGATGCCTCATTAACTGGATCCACCTGTGGGCACTTTATTTAATTATCTCAATTGGAATGGAATCAAGATGCTGGAGTTAATGTGCTTCCGCTTTCTGAGAGCTAATTATCACCTGTAGCTTGGCCCCAGGCACATACAGAAGGGTCACCAGCAGCACTGTAAATGTGTTGGCTGAGTCAAAAGCACTCTCACTTTGGTGGGCAAGGTGAGTTAAACAGGACAGAGGGTCAGCAAGCATCTGGGCCAGCCACTGGCCTCCAGAGATCAGAGCCTGGTGCCCTGGGTCACAACACTTCCATCACCAGGTTGGGCAAAGTGCCAAAGTCCTGAGACCAGAAAACAAGAAGCAGTTGTTGTACACAGCACTTACTACGTGCCAAGCCACCCCACCCCACCCCAACTATTAGAACAAGTTCTAGGAACAGCACTGTGGGTATTTTCACCTATAGTGCTGTCTGGAAAGGTTCTGTTGGGTCAGAAGGTTAAGTAACTTGCCTGGAGATACTCGGGTAGGTGGCTGAGCTGGGATTAAAACTTAGATCTGAAAAAATAAAAAAACCCAAAAATGTAGGTGTGGTTGATGTCATAGTTCAAATATTTGTCTGGGTCCCTTCCACCTCCTAGTGAGTATTTGATGGCCTAGAATGTGCCCCGCTCTGTGATCAGTTTGGGAACAAGACATGGCCCTTTACTTCAAGAAGCTCACATAAGGTCTTTTTGGTGGTAAGATAGTTGGACCATCCTGATACCCTAATAGTACAGTGCCATGAAAAGAGCGTAGAATGTGGAACCAAAAGGTGAGTCTTGATTCTGTGATCTTTCATAAATCACTTAACTTTTCTAACCTCCGTCCTGAAAAACAGAACAGGGAATTCATTGCATCCGCCCTGTGTGATGGGGCCTCCAGGAGCTCCTCAGATCACACATATGGAAACACTGTTTACAAATGCACTGCTTCGTTTGTCCTAGCAACTATAATTATTGAGAGGACTCCAAGGTCGACTTTACCCCTCAGGAGGCTTGACTGTAGCATAACTCACAAGCTGGGGGTCCCACTGCTTAGAAGGGAGGCTCAGGAATGAGGACTGGGTCCTCACCTCACACAGACCCAGTGGTGAGCGGAAAGGGTCCCTCTGTGCCTTTAAAAGGACCTGCCAGTTAGTAAATAATAAACAAGTCATAATTGACACCACAGTAGCTTGTATTATTATTGTTATTGCTATTTGCTTCTTCATTTGTCATTTATAAGGAGGGTATTTTGATTGGGGGGAGCGTCCTATGAGCAAGAAATAGTCTTGCCTCCACTGGCCAATCTGCCAGTTCAACTGGGAGAGACAGAGCTCCAAGCGTCAGCACCTGCTTTCCTGACAAAGCCCCTTGCTATAAACACCTCTGGGGTTACTCTGTGTCAGTCAACCCACACTGTGACCAACTCATCCCAGTTTGTCTGGGACATTCCTGGCTTTCACCCTGAAGTCTTGCTCCCCGAGGGCAGGACAAACCTCACCTCCCTCCTCTGGGTCAGGAGAGCACGGCAGGATGAGTTCCAGGCTCGGTACCTTGCTCGTGCCTATTGTCTGTCACACGGGGCAAGTTGCTTAACTTCTGGGAGCCTCAGTTTCTTTATCTGTAAATGGGGATAACAGCAGAACCCACTGCGTAGATCACTGTGAGGATAAAATGAGCGAATGAGGAAAGTACTCCGAGTAGTGCGGTCACCTGGGACCTAGTAATCCTTGGCTATCACAGCTTCCCGTCCTGGCCCTTAAGCAACTTGCACTCAATTTGAGAAGATGGGGCGAATACTGTGAGAGGTGCTTGAGTCCCTCCCTCCCCTGGCCTCCGCAGGGCTCTTTCTTGTTTCCCCTCCTTCCCCAGCTCCCCAGTTCTGCCTTACCATTTCTCGCTTCCAGTCCAAGCGTGCCTGATGCCGTTTCTTTCCAGGGCATGATTCATTTCTTGGCAGGGAGTCTGTGCTCATAAGAATTAACATTTGGGTTTTATTTACTGGCTCACGAAGTGCCAGGATTGCATGGGGGATTCGGTTGCACAAACTCTCTTGATGGGAAATCAATGACAAATTGAGAAAAGAAGGGTCTTGAGGATCAAACAGCAAACCCTTCACAATCCTTGTTTGAAAACTCAGTCCTGGCTGATTTATTGCCTTTCCCAAAGTGATACAGGGGAGGGACGTGGTGTCTCCCTGGAGTTCCCGCGCTGACCACCAAACTGAACAGTTAGACCCGTTCCCAGTCCTACAGGAGATTAGTCACAGGATATTTCATTCTAAATCCAATGGAATGTTTTCCTAAATCAGACAAGACTCTTTCAATGTTTATGGCTGTTTTTCTGGAATTCTCTTTGACTCCGGGAGGGATTTGAAAATTAAATACATTTCCTTTCGGTGACCTGGGGCCCAGCTGGAGGGAGATGAGGCTCTGGGTTTGGCCCAGCAGTAATTTGTCAGGTTGTTCCAAGAAGTTTCTTCCATTGGCCGCTGACCTGAACACCTGCAGCCCACCTCGGCTGCCAGGCCAGGCATCTCCTCCCCACAGGCCTTGGTTCCCTTCACTGGCCGGCCCATGGGCCCTAGCACACTGGAGGTGCAACGCAAATGTTTAAAACAATTAAAAAGGTGGGGCAAGCCCAAGCCATTCAGAGAAATGGTGGCTCACAGAGAGGGGGCTTTATTTTTTTCATCCCAGAGCTTTCTTTTTGCCTACATGGTAGGCAAAAATATGGAATTCTTACCCAAGTAACATGGCCAGAGGCTGCCAAGTTTGTCTGATAAGGCAGATTATCATTTCACACATCCTTAACACAGATGAAGAGCTGAAAAGACAAAGAGAGAGATGGAGAGATGAGATTGTACAGTGATGGGATAATGGCAAGACGAGCGTGACGGATAACTAAAACTCTGTACTCCAAACCCCACAATGTCTTGCGTGACGGATAACTAAAACTCTGTACTCCAAACCCCACAATGTCTTCCCTGGAAATGGATGAAATCCTAAAGGTGTTTTTTGCCTGTTTTAGAATTTCAAGTGAGTTCTATTTTAATTGAGCATGTCTGTCTCTTCTCATACACATTCACCTCAAATGAGAGGCAAGAACCCAGTGGAACAGACTCTGAAGCCAGATCGACTGAATTGACCTCGAACTTTGGTTACTTGCAAGCTGTGTGTCTTTAGACAACTTACTTGATGTCTCTGTGTCTCGGTTTCTTCAGCCATGAAATGCAGGTAATGGCAGGACACATCCCATGGGGCTGCTGATTAAATTACAGGACATATGGAACTGCTCAGACAAGTCCCTCGTGAACAGGGAGTGCTAGAAACATCATTGCTGTGATTCTGCCTGACTTAATCCAAAAGGCTGATATCACCACCGTTTGTGTTTTTAGCAGGACTCCATCCGCACAAGAGTGAGAGTTCCCAGGAACATCTTGTAAGCGTCAGATAGGCAGGGACTGGGTTTGGCTGACTACATTTCCTCTGGGGAGGACCAAAGCCTTGATGAAGCCACCCTAGAGGTATAACCATTTAAATAAGAATGGAAGAGCAAGTATCCAAGGTACTCATTTCTAATACGAAGCCAGCAGACAATCTAATACAAGCCCACATAAAAGAAAAACTTAGTTCAATTCAAGTTGGGGGTGGGGAACAAGGAAGGGGATGAGTGGGCTTGCACTTAATGGGCACCAAACTGGGTGTCTGTCATACCTCTTGGGTGCAAGACACAGCTCTGAGAGGGACTCTACCTAACAGATGCAAACACTGTAACCTAGTTGTTTGTACGCTCACAAACTGTAACTAACTGTAACAAACTGTAACAAACAGATGCAAATACGTAACCTAGTTGTTTGTACCCTCACATTAGCCTGAAATTTAAAAAAATAAATAAGTGAACTCCTGGTTCTGTTCTATCAGTTGTGTCCAGTAGGATGTGCTAGATTGCAAATAATAGCAGACTCGGCTGGCTGTCTGATACGCGGGGAGGAATGTGTCTTATCCCAAGTGCAGGAAGCCCAGAGGCAGCTGGGATTCCAAGCTGTTTCCGGGTAATAAACCAGATCGTCATGGACCCATGACCTCCTTGTCTCTCACTTTGACATCCATGGAGATGGTGTCATCCCATGACTGTCATAGCCCAGTTGTGGCGATCAGAGTGAGGGGCTCCTCTGTCATATCTGTCAGGAGACAGCGGAGGGGACACTGTCCCAGAGCCCTCTATTGAGAAGGACAGACATTCTCAGAGGCGCCCACCACCCCTTTCTCATTCTGCATTATCTTTCACTGAGCCACACACTCATTCCCAAGCCCACACTGGCTTTTCCCCAGGCCTGAGGTCAAAGCACAAAGCAGCACCATCAACTCAGCAGAGGAGGATGGGTCAGCCTGGGGTCTGTGGGATTGTCTACCATACTGCAGGTTAAGCACCTTCTGCTTTAGGTGCTGATGAATGTTCAAATCCCCAAATATCAGTTGATTCTATAGACTAGTGGTTCTCAACCTTCCTAATGCCGCAGCCCTTTAATACGGTTCCTGTGGGTCGCCACCCACAGATTGAGAACTGCTGCTATCGACCATTCTGTAGGGTGGAATCTCTAGGAATGGAGTTCTGAAGACAAGATTTTTGAAAGTATATCATGGAGAATGCTGGACAGGCTCTGTATCCTCTCCGCTGTGGCTTAGGTATTGCTCTGGATTGGGCAGAATATCTCAACGCCTTCTCACAATTCTTCCTCCAAAATGGCCAATGAGAACAGAGGTTACTTCTGCCTAGTTCACCACTGAATTCCTTGCGGCCTGGTCAGCACTAATCAGTATTTACTGAATGCATGAATATTCCCTCAACCTCACATGCCCTGCCCCCAAAATTCTCAGTTTAGCCCTTTTTATTAACTTGTATTCATACCATTCAATGTTCTCTTTCTCTCTGCTTCCTTAGGAACCTTAGAGGTCTTCAAATTAACATTTCCTCTAGGTATAATAATGACTTTCGTTTGTATATTGAGCACTTATGATCTGTCCTGCCCAGTGCTAGACACTTCACAGATATTATCTCATTTACTATCCACAAAAATCCTACAAAGGTAGGTTTCAAAGTGAAGAAAATGCCTTACCAAAGAAACAGAGACTCAAGCTCAGGTCTGAAGGGAGCCCGAGCCTGGCCTCCTGGCTACTCTCTGCACATCTCCCCCACTTTAGAGCCCATGGAACATTCCTCAGGAGCTGCTCTCTTGGCCTGTGCCCTCTTGTTGTTTTCTAGGGCCCAAGTGCAATCCCACGTCCTCCACACCAAGTTATGTTCTGAGAGCTGGCTGGGGTGGGGGTCTCTATACTGCTCCCAACACTCACACTAGCAGAAAGCCCTGTCTTGAGTAGAAGTTGTCTGAATCAACCTGCTCCCATGGCCCAGGCCTCAGAATAGCTCAACTGCAGCCCATGTGTGCAGACTGCTGAGGTTCCTCTGGCCCAGCCGGTATGTGTTCTGTGTCTTGCAGCAAGCCACTGTCTCAGGGAGCCTCCCTGAAGCAAAGCCCTGGGTCCCAGGCTGACTGCGTTGGCCTAGTTCTCTTCCACATGAGCAAGCTTGCTGGCCCTGCCCACCCCCCCCACACACACCTGGCCCTAATGTAGGCCTCTGTGGCACATGCTGTCTCTTAGAGGATTTATCTATGTGTACACAGCTCTTCCAGGTTGGGGGAGCTCCAGGAAACTGAAATCTTCCTCCTCCGTTAAAAGAACTATGAAAACTCTTGACCTCTGGCTGGAAGCACAAGAAGGGAACAATTTTCAGCTGCTTGCTTGGGTTGTGTCTCTCAGGGTATGCTGTCAGGGCTTTTGGCTGGGCCACACATATGCACACAATCTGCTCAGCATAGCCCTGGTCACTTGTTCCCAGAGCCCAGCCAAATTTAGGGCAAGTGTGTGGCCATTGATCTATTGGGCTAGTCATTGAAGATGCTGGCAAAGCTACGGACTGGCTCAGTCTTCTGGAAACCAAAAGGAATTGCTGACATCTGCAGGCTATGGGTTTGGGTTCCAAGTGCTAGGTCATTAGCCACAGTCATGGGAGAGAAAAGCTCTAATAGTTAGGGCAGGAGCAGACAGACTTTTATCATCAGTCCTAAGGACTTGGAAGGCTGAAATGCCTCTGCCATCAAAGCAGGGTCCCTAACTGAGCAAATCAAATTCTATGGTCGAGAATGTGAAGCTTTATCTGGCTCTATCTGGTGGATCTTTAAGCTACTTGCTACCACTCTCTGCTTGCTATTCTCTCCTATCACATCCCTTATCCTTCCACCATATTACTATGCGGGCAGAAAGACTAGGGGAACAATAACACATTCTCTTCTTGGCTTGGCACCCAGTTTGGGACCTACTATACTTGATCTCTAAGCCTCAGGGAAATAAAGAGATTGGAAGACTCAGGACACAAAGAAACAAAATTTTCTAAGGGGTTAGGGGGGAGGGTCAAGGAAGCTCCTATGCATAGTCTTTTTAAAGATTAAAAGGCAACAGAATGTTTTCTCATTCCTCATGCTCAATACAAAGTAGCTTGGGAAGAGGGGAAAATTTGTCAAATGAAAAAACACAAAAGAGAATGGTTTGAATAAATCTAAGCAGCTGGGTAATCATAATAAATGTAAATGGATCAAAGCCTTCATATTAAAGGCTAAAGGCTTTCAGATTGGATTTTTAAAATATCCCAAACTGGCTTTTTAGTACTTTAGAGAAAGAGATGAAAGAAAATGACACAAAAAGGTTAAAAATAAATAGGTGATAAAACTATCAGACTCAAAAAAAATGGGGAAATGGAGTAGGGAACAGGAAGACAGGCTGGAAAGGAAGACGCAGCCTGTCTTCTTTTGCACAGAAACAATGTATTTAGGGGGAAAAAAGAAAGAAAGAAAAAAATATATGTATATATACACACATAGATATGTTGGCTTTGTCCTCAAAGTGATCTTGAAGGAAGGCATTTAGAAAACATGTCCAGGGAAGATGCCACATTAAAGCTTCTCTTCCATTCATTCCCCACCCCCTCTAATTTTAGAAGGTAGGAGAAACACACACATCTCTTGGGCAAATTGTTCTATCTGTCTACTGTTTACAAACAAAGGCAAAGATATTAAACTAAAAGTAAATTCAGAATTCTCTCTGTGCTTCTTCCCTCTACCAACCCAGGAAATGTCTTCAGGCTGGCCAATTAGATAATCCCCAGGCAAAGAGGTCTAGTATGGGCCACAGAGCCAATCTTGTGAGTAGGCCATTTGGGCTGCCCATTTAGCCTTGAAGTGAAACCAACACAAAAGGAAAATGGTGCCAACTAATAGAGGAACTGATGGGCAAATGTGTATACACACAGGTAGTCCATGCATGTATTTTCAGGAATTAAAAAAAATCCCTTCATATCAAAGGTAAATTACAAGTCTGTGAGTTTCTCTCCTTACCCACCCCCTCCCCAACAGGCTTTATATCTTTCAGTAGATTTTCAAATGGATTCATGACTCAAAAGGTTTTGGAACCATTGACTGGTGTAATAATTTCAAAACTGAAATGACAGTCAATGTCCTGCCTTCTGCAAAGACTCACAAGTCACGGCTTGTTAACACTGTTCTTTACACAGCCGAGGTGTACACAAAGTTGGTAAAACTAAACTTAAAACTCTGCCCTTAATCTTCAGGGTTAAGGGGACAATGGTGTTGGGGTCGAGGAAGGTAGGAACTTATGCAGGCCTCACAGTAAACTGAGAGTGGAAATGAGTTCTCTTTGATTCCCTTCCCCAGTCACTCCACAATCCGTTTCAGATGAGGAAACACTTTCCAGAATGCCTGCCCCATTAAACAAATCTCACTTCACCCTGAAAAACTAGATTTGTTGGTAGAATAAATTTTGGAAAAGCTGCATATGCTACCTTCCCCCAATGAAGAGTCACAGTGTACAATACAATAAAGGTTCTGACAAGTCCTGCAGCAAACAAACACACTGAATTTACTTAACCCAGTGTTTTTTCTCCTCCCTAGAATCCCTTTTCTCACACCACTAAATCAGAGTTCATCTGTCCATGTTTCAGAAAAATGCAAAGAAAATCAAAAGTCTAAAGCACTTCCTGGCTTTCTAACCCTCCTTCTGGCTCTTCTCTGCCTCTTTTTTTTTACATGAGCTGTCCCCCCTCCAGCCAAACTTGGTGTCCCCTCCAACTCCATCACAGCTTGTGATTTCCACTCTGGCTCCCGTGGGCACCATACAACCCCCTCCCTGTAGCACTCTTCCCCATCGTCCTGCATTCCAAGCCTTTCCATTTTCAGTCTTGGTTTACACACCTCCTTTCTTCTATAAGGACTTTCCAGCAATGTCTAGATGCATAAAAGAAGCAGCCTGGGGTGGGGCGCAGAGACTACAAGGAGATTAATCCTCCATGGTCAGTGGTCAGCCCCTGCCCTCCCCCGGGCCTCTGGACAAACCATGTCCTTAGATGTGGAGGTGCAGTTTCCATCTGGCTGGTGGGGCTGCAGCCTTGTCATCTCTGTGCATTTCCAGGCTGGGAGTGACGGGATGATGGAGAAGAAAGGAAACAAGGAAAATTTAAGAAATGGATGAGTATAAGTGCAAGGTCAAGGCATTCTAGACTCAGTCCTGACTTCTCTTAACAGGGACTCGCCGCTACCTTCAGAATGGATCTGAGCTCACCCTTTTACACCAGCTCATGGTTGGAAGCATCCACTTTACGAAGGATGGACCCAGGGCAGGGAGACGTTGGCAGTAGACTGAACTCCAGGGAGTCCACCAAGGAGGCATGAGCACTAACAAAGGTCCTAGTACCCCAGAAAAACTCCCTAGCGGCACAGCCAACCTTGGAATGAACCCCGTGTGTGTACCAAGGAGACCTCTGGCTAGCTGGCCCTCCAAGTGTAGAGCCCTTAGCAGTCACCTCTTCCCCCATGGTCCTCAAACACAAGATTTTGTTTCTCTGTCTTGGGTTAGGGAGTAGGTGCTAACCCACACTTGGTTCTGAGAGAGCTTTGTCTTGAGAGGACTCAGAGCAGTGGGGACTGGTCCTTCAGGCAAAGCTATGAAAGGTGACAGGGGAGTGACGCACACTCGGGGCTCGGGACTTTTTCTGTCACTTCTGAGCTGTGTGACCCCAGACAAGTTACTTACTTCTCTGAGCCCTATTTCATTTGCGAGATGAGTGCAGTAACCATGTTCATACCATAGCCTGTTGTAAGGATGGAATAAAATGTGCAACCCGTAAAACATAGGCTCTCACAGACACTTATGAGTGGCGATTGTCAGCATCATTGTCACTGTCATTACTAAGGAGTGCTCTGGATTGTGGATCAGTGTGCCTGAGCTCTAGGCACAGGGCTACAACTCATGTTTTTCCTGCCCTTGGAATACCTTGGGGCTCGATTTTCCCTTTTATAACTAGGAGTTCTGGACCCCCTCAGGAGAAAGTCTAAGGCTCCAATGAGATAAAAAATATTAGTGCACTTTGGACAATGAAGACTCTAAGAGAGGCAGGCAGCCACCACATGCAGTTTGGGTCACCAGCTGTTCTTTACTCACCCTCGACAATCGCGAGCTTTCTCTTAGTCTCTCCGGACTCTTCCTCCTTGCTGAGATTCTGGGCTCAGATGGCTCACGCTGGTGTCTGATGTGGCTGCCAGGACTCCCTTTGCTGTAGCCAATGCTACAGGATTCTCAGGAGACTTAAGAGAAGACAAAGAATATTCCGTCTTCCAGAAGCTCGGAAGCCTTCATTAATGACATTGTGTTGGGCTGGACATCAAGGTCTTCAGAATAACTCCCAAAATGGGCCTCCTGAGGAAGGCTCACAGAAGAAAGTTTTTGGGGCCGAGGGACCTTTCCTTGCGTCCTCTGAAGGTTTCCTGAGAAATTAACTCACAAAAGGCAGATGAATTGGAAACAGAGCATACAAATGTATTTATCGTAGTTTTCCATGAGACGAGGATCTGCAGAATGAAGACCCAACCCGCTAGTCTAGTAGGGTTTGGGTACCATCTTGAGGTCACAGAGCGATGGGGACGTCAATTCTGGCAAACAGGTTGTGGGAGGCAGAGGGGAGGAATTCTGTCAAGGGGCAAGAAAGGATTACCAGGGAGAATTCATTGAGCTTGAAATACACGCAGTGGTCTGGGACAAAATCTGCTGGGGCTGCAGAGCAAACAAAGGCCTGTGACAAAAATTCGTCCAGGTCTGTTAATGGACTTTAGTCTTGCTCCCTACAACGTGGGTTCGGTTAATGAAAACTCAGGGAAAGGATCTTCCTCAGTGGGTCTGGACTTTAAGCAGGAACAGAACTTCAGAGAATGCCATGCTTTGGGAGAATGGCGTGGGGAGGGGGAGGTCAGAGAGAACCTGGGGCTCTTTTTTCAAATGTACGAAGAGCCATATTTGGGGTATCGGTTTTCTGAGCCCCAACGTGAACTTTATGAGCAAGGATTACATAGAAGGTGAAAAATGTCCCTGTGGAAAAATTTACTATTTTCATCATGATTAGCAAATACTATCATGTTCATAATGATAATGAGAGCACGTCAGGCATTTACACATTCCTTCCTCACAACAGAGTTAGGAGGGAGGTACTAGCATTGCACCCATTTTCCAGATGGCAGAACTGAGGCTCAGCCTGCTCCCAACCCGGTAACAATTCACAACACAAGGTGGGAGTGAAGAGACCAAAGTCAGAGAAGGAGAAAGCAGCCCCTTCTCAAGCTGTCATCTCCCTCTAGAACAGTGTTTTTTAACCTTTTTTTATCTCACAGCACACTTGAACCTATAGTTAAGCCTCTGCGGCACGCTTAAATTATGTTGATCAAAAAAAAAAAAGAGTAAAAAAAAGAATATGCTTACTGTGCCTTGAACGTCTTTCAAAAATAATTTAATTAATGTTCTTTAAATTTTTTCACAGCATACCTAAGATCCTCTCATGGCACACCAATTGAAAATCACTGCTCTAGAAGGTGCTGGGCCTGGGAGCCTGTCTCCTGGCTTCCCCAGGCGAGATCCTTTTCACCTGGGTAACAGCCCACAAGCAGGGAAAGATCCAGGCTGAGCTGGTCATCTGGGCACCATGGCACCACTTGGAGCTGACAACCTCAGGTCCAGCATTAGAAGATTATCAAAATTGCACCACTTTTAATCATATTCTTCCCACTTAGTACCTGGTACATTGTCATCGCTGATACATTCACTCCATCATTCATTCGTTTATTTCCTGTTTTTAGTGTTATATCCCATTTCCCCTCTCCTCCCATGAGCCCTCTGCTGATGGGTTGAATGGGATCTTTGTTCCATATGTATCATTGCTTTATGTGCGTGCACGTTTCACGGTGTCTTATCTACGTCTTTCGGTTCATTTTATTTTTCTTTACTTCTTTTTTAAGCTCAGGATCCCCTTTTAAGATCCATCCACGTGGACGCATGCACACGCACTGAGTTTATCACATTCTGACAGTTGCACAGACTTCTAAGGGAAGGGTGGAGGCCGAGGAGACAACGGACGTGCGGGTTGTATCACAGATGCATCAACACAAGAGTCTGGAGCAAGGAAGCCGAAGTTCCACCAAGCGGAGTGCAGGGTGTCACAGCTTTCTCTTTGGCCTACATGCTCACCGGGAAGCCCAGAACAGACTCCTAGCCCCCACAGACACCACATTCAAATCTATCAACCTGGAAAGGAGGAAGGGAAAAGCAAGGGGCTGAGATCACAGCCCAGGGCATCCTGACCGTGTCACTTGCTCTCTGACAAACCCACATCTTCAGGACGTCCGTGGTGGCCCAGCCTCACACGGTCCTACACGGGCCACACTGCTGACGGGATTGGGAGTGTAGATATAGCTCAGGTCACTTCTCTATCAATCACAGGAGAGTTCTCCCTGGGTCCTGGGCGTGGAAATTTGGCCTGAGGGCCGCCGAGGCTGGGGGTTGGGGTGCGCCGCTCATCAAATGTGCCCCAGCTTTTTGGCAGCTCTACTTGCCCTCTCCACATCCATCCACACAGAACCAGAGGAATGGGCTGACTTCTTAATAAATCAAAGCCAGTTTCATTTTTTAAAATTGAAATTTAACAGGTCATCAGCCTACCCCGTGGCCCCTTGCCCTTGGAGAGGATGGAAAAATAATTGAAATCGTATGAGCCAGTTTGATTAGAAAAGTGCATGTGGTTTGGAGCGAAGGCCTGGATTCCTGGTCCTTGGTGACAAACTTGACCTCCCCTTCCCAAGCCTAAACCCTATGGAGATGAAATGCCCGGGAAAACTATTTCAATTTGGAAGGCAAGAGGTCACCTACCTCCCCAGAGACCAAGACTGTTCACCACCAGAAAAAATAGCTGACAAGTAAACAATTCAGCCACACAGTGGGGTATTTCCAAATCTTTGCTGGATTTCTGCCCCGACCCCACTGCTGCAGCCCACGGAAGGGATCATTGAGTGAGCTGTAGACACACTTGTAGACAATATAAGAACATTTTTTGGGAGATCGGATGCATGGTTCCTAATTTAGCAGAGGCTGCACCAAATCAGGTGGAGTGGTGGCAACAATTAGTTTGCTTGATCTTCCTTAACAGCTAACCGAGGAGTAAGGCAAACTTCCAGAAATCCATTCTTTGAATAGTTCCTACACTCTCGTCTTGGACGTCCTAAGTAACACGCAAAGAAATATGTGCTAGTGGCTAATAAAGGAACTTGGTTCTCCCTGAGTGGGTGTGCAGGAGTTTTGGAAGCAGTGCTTTGGAATTTGAGTAGCCATTTCACTTAAGCAGCCTTTTCTAAGTTATAAAACATTTTCTTTTACAACCCGGCCACTCACAAATCCCCCCAGCTCCTTAAAGCTAAGAACATGTCCACGTGCTTCATAGGGCTTCTGTGGCAATCTTCTCACCCTGACAAAAAAAGACCCTTCCATGAGACCCTGCCCCTGGCCATGCAAAACAACTTCCATTCTGAAGCTATCAAGGCAGATGGTATCTTTTTTGTTGATTTTCGTTTTTTAAATTGTAAATGGACAAATAATAGTCATATATATTTATGGTGTACAAATCGATGCCATGATTGATGAATACAACGTAGAATAATTTGCTCAAACTAATATATTTACTTCAAATACTTGATCATTTTTTGTGATGAGAACATTTGAAATTTACTCTCTTGGTGATTTTGAAACGTACAATATACAGTAGAACCTCCATAGTTGACCACCTACCAACATTGACCACTTCCTTAAGCTGACCAAATTTTCATAAACCAGACATGCACCACGTGGCCTCAATGGAAGTTCCTTATTTTGACCACCTCTATATGTTAACCAGTTTGTTACACTCCCTGGTGTGGTTAACTTACAGAGGTTCAACTGTATTTTTACCCTATTCACTACACCATGAGATATATCTCAAAGGAAAATTAAAAACTTATTCCTCCTGTCTAATTGAATCTTTTTGAACCATCGGACCACCATCTCCCCATTTGCCCACTAGCCCCAGCCCCTGGTAACCTCCTTCCTACTCTGTGTTTCTTTGAGTTTGATTTTTTAGACTCCACACAGAGGTGAGAACATGTGGTAGCTGTCCGTCTGTGACTCGCTTATTTCACTTAGCATAATGTCCTCCAGTGCCATCCACGCTGTTGCAGCCCACTTTTGAATATTTACTCAAAATATTTGCAATCGGTATGTTAGAGATGCCTGCCCTCCCGGGTTCCCTGCAGCACAGTGCACAATGAGAAGTCACGGAATCAGCCTAAGCTTCTTCCAGCACCTTGTAAACCTCAAATCTCCCACTTTCCAAACTTGAGGGTTGGGGGGGGGGGGGCGATTGGTGAATGGCTGCGGAATTGCCTCCAGCTGCCTGAGCTCTGCCGATAACCTGTTTTGACCCTGCAAACCAATTTCTCAGCCATATCAAATGCAGACCAGTAATGACCTCTAACAATGTGGACCTTAACAGCCAAGTGTCTCTGAGCCAGGATTGGCTTAAGCCAGATGCGCATGCAAAATAGAGCTGGTAAAACACTAAAGATTTTTAAAATATCTCTTGTTAAACATGTTTTTCCAAGACCCTCAGCTATCTAGTGTGCTTTTTTTTATTGGCTTAGTGAGGTGAACTACCTTTCCCCCATAGACCTCCCTGCAAATTGCTTTTCAATAATCCCAACGCAACCTGCTGGCAGCCATATTCTACATAACAATGCAACTTGCAAATACATCACCTGCAATTATAACTGTAGCTTTGATGTAAGAGCAATTTAAAGATAGAGAATCTGGGTCTAATTAAGGCAGCTCAAGCTCAGACTGATAAGGGCCACCTTCATTATAGCTCAAGTGAGCTGAAAGCAGCCCTAAAGAGTCAGGAATCGGCTGGGAATATTTTCAAGTCATTTCAAAGCACACCTCATTGTAAAACAGGACTCTGGCTCCTGCATGTACTTCCATGGACTCATTAGCAGAGTTTTACTTCCTCCCTTGGTCTACCGTGCAAAACATTTTCTCAACTTTTGAAAGAGACAATGACAAAGGGAGGTCCCCTTCTGGAAGATGTTTATCCCACACCAACTGGTGAGCCACCCCTCCGTAAAACACTGTGGTCCTCCCACCCCTGGTAGGATAGTCTGGTCTCCTTGCTCTTCACCAGGCGCCCTCTGCACGTCCAGCCTCCACTCACTGCCCGCACCCCTCTACAGGATTCGGCAGGAACCATTCCTGACTCACCGTACTTATAATTGCTGTTCCCTCTTCCTGGACTCTTGCTCTCTGCTCTTTGCCTAGCTGCCTCCTTCTCATTGTCTCAGATCCAATGTCACCTCCTGGCAGAGGTCTTCTCTGACCATTCTACAGCGCCAAAATCCACCAGTAGAGTCACCGTGCGCAGGGAAAAGGAGAAACCGAAGCCAAATGTACCTTTATTTACAAAATATTCGTTACAAAATTTTACAGCGATGGCCAACATGTACAGAGTATTTTGTATAATTTTGTAATGAATATTTTATGAGTAAAGGTACAGTATTTAGCCACAATTTCCCATTTTCTCCATGTATGGCAACTTTAGGGGCGACTTCTGGTACACCTTGTATTTACGACTGCTTCCATTCTGCCCTATTGGATTCCTTGGTGTGACCTCTTTGTTCACTTTTGAGATTTTGGAGAGTATCCCTAAGACCTAGTACAGTACCTAGTAAGCAGGTACAAAATTATAGAAGGAATAAATTGACAAAAGGCCAATGGCCTGTAATTAATGGGCTGATACAATAAGGAAGGGCGTTCAGAGAGGGAGCTCAGACACCTCTTCCCAACTATGACTCGTTTTCCAAGGTCATAATTAGTATTCCCAGCCTCTGCTTGGACACCTCTGGTGACTTGTTGCTTTGATAGCCATAGGAGCCATTTGCCATAAAACTGATTTGAATCTCCTCGAAAAAACTCCAAGATAGACATTTCTCAAAAGCATTCATTGCAACATTGACTTAGCTGAACCAACACGCCTTGGCAGGGGGCAGGGTGCAGGGAGTTCATCATTCTGGCTCCTGGCTCCCTCCACACAAAGGGAATCATAATGAATATGATGCTGGCAATAATATTTGACGTTTATTGAGTACAGACCAGTGCCACATCTCAAAGGGGATACTTCTGCAAAGCTGCTGGCTTACAATTAATACCTAGGCACAAAGCCATGTGTGCAATAATAAACTAAGTCTGTCCATCAGTTTTGGCCTTGACTGTGGCGACACCACTTAGCCAGAGTAGATTACCCAGGGTCAGTTGGGCCCGGACTCAGCCAGGGAGCCTCTGCACATTGCCACTGCCCTGCCAGGGCCCTGTGTAAATGGTTTTACACTTCTATGGCCGAATCAGTTGGGTGTTTCTCTGCTTAAGAATTTCTGGGATAAAATATTTCTTTTCCTATAGCCAGGGCAAGTTCTTGGTCCTTCAGGGGGTCTTTGAAAGGGCTAGTTTTGTGTTTAAGAGTAAAGCATCACTACCAAGAATTCTTTTTTTTTTTTTTTTTTTGAGACAGATTAACAATTTGTCACCCAAGGTAGAGTGCCATGGCATCATAGCTCAAGCAATTCTCTTGCCTCAGTCTCCTAAGTAGCTGGGACTACAGGCACCCACCACAATGCCAGGCTATTTTTAGAGATGGGGGTCTTACTTTTGCTTAGGCTGGTCTTGAACCCGTGAGCTCAGGCAACCCACCCACCTCTGTGTACTCTCTAGCAATTGAGAGATGACACTAGCCTCAGTACCCCCTGATGAAGATGCCTCTGAAGGAATTTAGAAGCCTCTGGGGGAGGAAGAAGGTCCTGTTGCAACGTCTTGGCTGAGGAACGATGTCAGAGGTAGGGAAGGATGGCAGATGTTCTGAAGAAAAGGAGGGCAGAACATATGGGGACAGCCCCAGATGGAGCTCATGGGGTCACCCCCAGATCAGGTAGCCAAGTGGTTAAGGCACCCGCATATGTGGTCAACTGTGCAGAAGGTCTTAGGGCACATTGGTGGGTGTGGGAGGGAGGACGGTGCTTCTGTCCTGCTTCCACACCTGTGTACCCCCGGAGGTTCCTACCTTTTAGAAAACCTGACTCAAGGACACGATATCAACTCTGGGATGAGGCCAGAATTCCTACATAGTGAGGCTGGGGGTTAGTTGGAGTTTTGGGGGTGATGTGAAAGAGGTGGCCCACTATTTTTATCTGGTGGGTATGTTTTTTGGGGAGGTGGATAGAGAGGCTAGGGTTTAGCCTTGAGTTTAGCACAGCCACCAGGGATAAGTTTCTCCCAGGGGCCAAAGTGGCCATTCTGTAAGGTTGTCACCTAAGGAAAGGGGAGGGGAGGGGGGAGGAAAGAGATGCTGGGAGAAATGAATGACATTCATGGGAACTTCCACCTTGAAACTTCCTGATGTTTAACCCTTAGGGAACTCAGAGGCTAACCCACCTATGTAGGTGGAAGAGCCAATTCAGGCGCTGGGTGAACAACTAGGAGATTCCAGTCAAAATAATTGTTCTTCTGAAGAATATAAGCAATTCAGGCAAGGTGGTTGATCCTCGTTCCCTCACAGGCCATGGAGCACCCTAGTCCTGTGTGATGTCTGTTTCTAGACGCTTCCCCCAGCTGTTTATTGTCTGCAGAGGGAGCACAGCCGTCCTCCCCTCTGGAGGGCAAGAGTGGCTACCTTCTCTTTGTTACTGATAAGGGTAAACTTTAGAAAAGAAAGGGGTGAATTTGATCAGGGTACACACTCAACTCTGCTCCTCAAACTCTCTCTAGGCCAGGGAAGAAGTTTCTGGAACCTCAATCCTTGGCATGCTCAGGTCTCACACAGCAATCTGAATCTTAAATAATAGTTCCTGATCTTAAGGTCAATCATTAAATTGATTGTAATTTTTATTAAGAGGAAAATAATAGGCTAGGTCATTATGTATGGGATGTTCGATTTCAAATCAAAAGTTTAGTTTATTCTATCTCAGACAAGAAGCAGTATAGTGAGCCAAAGTAGGCACCTTGGTAATATGTAATAGTAATTTCGTATTTCAGGAGGGTTTTTAAAGAAGGAAATATGACTTAGTTTGAAAAGATGGCCAAATCTAATGAAATAGCAAAGAGGCAGCAACTCAATGAATTTCTCACATGAGCAGCTCAGGCTCATGTGACAGCACACAGGTGAATAATACAGGTAAATGAATAAGAGGGGCTATACAGAGGCTGCCAAAAAATGTATACACATTTAAGAAAAGAAGAAAACTGTATCGAAATTGTAATACTCAAGTCACATTTGGCTTTTGCAATTACAAGAGATACAAGATAAACTATATAGGATAATATAACGTTATTGGTAGATACTGAGTATTACAATTTTAATAAAGCCTTTTTCCCTCTTAAAATGTGTATACATTTTTTTTGGCACCCTCTGTAGACAAACTCATCCACAGCCCAGAGATTCTGGACTGTGTGTTGGGACCTGAGAAGAGTTGTACCCACCCTTGCAGTTTACAAATGAGACAACTGTCTGTGTGGCCCAATTCCATTTCTCTAATTTGACAATTAGAGCTACAAAGTACAGTTTCCTAAATGAGGTTTTAGAGGCTTCTTCTAGGATCATAACCTGCCAGCAGTTGCCTGACTGCCTGTTAGGCCACCAGGCAGAATAATGGGCCACGGCCCCTCCCACCCATCCCCAGGGAGGCTCAGGCAGTTATTGACATGGTCTGTGGTGCATTGGAAAAATCTCTTCTAGATTTCTAATGCCTCCTCCCTGAAAATCATTCGTGAAGTCTTCAGGTATAGTCGATATTTTCAATGTAGGAGAGAGACTACCAAGTGGAGGCCATTGTCCCAGCATCCTTTCAAAGGGGAGCCATTCAAACACAGCAGCACATTATAACTGAGTCCAGTGTAACTGGGGCCTCTATGCAGCATAAAGATGGAGCCTGTCCAGTTGGCTTGACAATCGAAACCTGCTCTGACCATCATTTCCCGCACAGGCCTCAATCTGCCTCAGGGAGGGAGGAGGTGTCCAGAAGAGCACAGTGCACTGCTTTCCTTAAAGCCCGGTGGAGTTTTCGCTAGAAGGGGGGCCCACCCCCTGACAAGCCCACGGCAGTCCTGCCAAGGACAAGAGGACAGAGAACCCTGGTGTGTGTTGTTGCTGAGCCCCCCGCCCCGCAGGACACAGAAGGGCCACTGAGTGTGGTGACCCTGAGCACTGGCCACGTTCACTGAGGACTTGAGAAGACCCATCTGCCACCTATCTTGACCTCCGTGGGGTGAATACTGCTGAGCCCTGAGCTCACTGACCAGGGTACAAAGTCTGGGGCTCAGTTTCCCCATCTGTCAGATACTTTTAGATGAAATGACTTCCAAGGTGACCCAAGCATTTCCCTTCTAGGGGATGACTAGTATCCTGGGGCTGCCATGACGAATTACCCCAAATCGGTGAATTGAAACAACAGAAAGACTCTTCTCACAGCTGGCGTCCAAATCAAGATGCAGCAGGGCCCACTTGCTCAGAGGGCCCTAGGGAAGCATCTTCCCCTGTCTCTTCCTGGATGGGAAGGCTAGGCTGTCCTTGGCTTGTACATGTGTCCCCCCCCAATCTCTTCCTGTTGTCTCACATGGCTGCCTGGCCTATGTGTCTTTGTCTCTGTCCAAGTTTTGTTCTTCTCCTAAGGACACCAGTCATTTCAGTAGGACAACTCTAATCCAGCACGACCTCATCTTAACTTGATTATCCTGCAAAGACCCTTATCCAATAAGGTCACGTTCAGAGGTGCTAGGGTTTAAGACTTCCACATATCTTCTAGCGGGATCAGGACTTAACCCTGAACAAACAGAGTATATTTTCTTCTCAATGAGTTGAATTAAGGACTTTGAAGCAAGTTTGGCATTTGTGTTGGTGACCACAGAGAATGATAAGCTCTTTGTCTTGTAGGCCAATGGGGAAGTTAGGTCACCTCTGCAGAGATTAGGCCACATCTGTGTCCAACACCAGAGGGTAAAAAGATTTCCCTTTACCACCTTTCTGGAATCTTCTTCAGCCCTCCCTTTTACAGATGAAGAGAGAGGGGCTGAGAAGTGTCTTGAGTTTACACTCAAGTGTGACGGGAAAGGCAGAGTAACCCAGCGACTCAGAGCTCTCTGCTTTCAAGGCCTGGCTCTGACGTCCTTGGACTAGCTGTGCAAACTAGAGCACACCACTTCTTCCCATAAAACTAGGGGTGATAAAGATAAAATAGTACTCGTCTCATGGGGTTAGAGTGAGGATGAAGTGGGTTCATCAATAGTAAATGCTGTTACTGCTGCACCTGGAAGGCAGGGGTGGAGAAAGTCTAACAATGGTCATTAGCAGACCTGTCTGCCTGCCAGGGCACACTGTGGACTTTAGAGTGTGGGTCCCTAGATTTCTGCAAGGTGGCAGAGTTGGGTTAATGTCATCACTCAAAGGCATGTCTGAGAGATTGGACAGGAAGTGCTGCAATAAGAATGCTGAACAAGGAGTGACATTAAGTGAGCACCTACCCTATGTCACAGCTGGTGTTACATTCCTCATCTTTGTATACAGTGAACCTGAAAAGTAGGTCCTATTTTTTATGTCCATTGTACAGAAGAGAAAACCGAGTCATGTTAGTGACTTCCTGTCAGCTGTTAGTGACACAGCTGATTCTGTAGCAGTAGGTTCAAACACGTGTATAAGCAACTCTTAGCTTCTAAGTTCTGCTGCCATGAGAGTCCCACCCCGGGATCTGTTCATGGTGCCTTAGGTCTCAGAAGCAGAGAGCAGAGAGTGCAGGATGCCCGGCAGGACCCAGCCTGGCACGCACACCCTGAGCAGGGCCCCCAGCTCTGCTCACTCCCGGCTGGCACCTTGCTCCCCAGCCTCCAGGTTAATGGGCCCCACTTCTCCTTCCCTTTTGTCCACCTTCTCCCCCAGGGAGGGTCCACATCATTTCCAGACCCGCCTCACACTGCAGGCCCAAGAGCGCCTGGCAGCAAACAAAACACACACACATACACACACAGGTGAGAGTGACGGCTCCCAACCTGGACAGCGTATTGCACCCATCCTCCACTCTCTGGCAGAACCATGCAAAGGTGTAAGCTTAGCCTTTAGGGGTCAGTGTTGCCTGGGGGCAGGGGGTAGCCCCAGGCCTCATGCCTCACTTCTCCAGGCCCCAGGCTCTGTGCACAACCTTTGGCTCTAGTGGAGCTAATGGCCAGTTAGAGCCCAGCAGCCTCTGGGCAGCACAGAGTCGATGCCCCTGAGAGGTTACCCTGCACAATGTGCCAGCCGCAGAGCCTAAGTAGGCAGGGGTTGGGGGCAGGGTGCCACCAGACTGTAGCTACCCCACTGGCTGCCACCCTCCTCGCCCCACCACACATGCACATCCTTTTCCTTCCCACCTGGCTAAAAGTTTTGACATAAGCCCACCCAAATCTTCAGGGTCTTGTAAGTCAGGAAGTTCATTATCAGCAGGGAGGAATGCCTATCCAGCAAGAGGTGGAGATTCTGCCAAACACATCAACTGTTTTCCTATTGACAAGGCTAGTTATCAACCATTCCTAAGCCTCGGTTTTCTCATCTGTTAAATGGGTATAACAGCATCCTCATTGTGTAAGAAGCAAAAGAATGCAAAGAATGGCCCAAATGCACTCAGCACAGAGCCTGCCACACATGACAGGTGTTACATCGTCCCAGGAAAGCGACAGTTCATGATTTCTTAAAAGGCATTTAGCTGCAATCTTGAGGAGAGGGTTGGAAAACAGGGCCAGTCGCAGGATACACGGGAGAAGGCTGCACTCCCGTGACTTTCACCATCCTGGTCTGGGCTTTGTGGGAATGGGGAGGAAGTGGCAGGACACCTAGTGAGGGAAAGGAAGTTGGGAAAGATGAGTGTTAGAGAGAACAACAGAGAAACTCAACTTCCCCAAGGCCTGGCTGGTGCCAGAGGGTAAGAAACATAAGATGATTCATCTACCCCCACCCCGGCCTCCCCACCAATAGCCCAGCCAGGCAGGTAATATTTCTCCCATTTTGCAGAAGAGAAGACTAAAGTTTGGTGATAGGAGACATGCCCCAAGTGCCCCCTGGCTAGGAGACTGTGTTCAAATTTGAACCCAGATCTGGCAAATCTTCCGAGTGAGACAGCGGCTTTACACCACGGATGGTCATAAAACAGGTGGACAGAAAAATGCATCTCCTGGATATAAATATCTACGAAGGCCAAAGCTGGAAAGTTCTTCGATCTGTTAGTCCAATGCTCCTTTTGTAGACGAGGAAACCAGGCTCAGAGAGGTTCTGTACCTTGACTCAAAGACACACAGCAAGCTGGTGATCAGGATGAGAACCAGAGGCCAGAGCTAGGACATCATGCCAAGTCATTTCAGAATGGTCTCTGAATGCTCAAAGCTTAGAAACACAGGCCTATATTTGGAATGAAAAGAGATACTCGGAATGTGCAGAAAGAAAACTCCAAGCGTCTCTTGGTGAGAAGTTTGGGTGAGCCTCATCCTTTTCCATCTCCTTTGTCCTCCCTCTCCAGGGGTCTGCCCTCCTGCAGAGCCCCTGCCTCCCTCTGTGCTCTGAGAATTTCACAGCTGACTCTGACAATGAAGAATATTTCCTCATCTCAGCCTTTCTAAGGAGAAAGGATCAAACACTTCGCTTTCAGGAGTCGTGAACTGTTGTTGAAAGGGTAATAGACCCCAGAAAATGTAATTTTCAAGAAAGTTTTGGGTCTTAAAAACATACCTTGTGTCAAATGGCTGCATCGTTTGAAAGAACCTTCTTGCTGATCTTGAAAAGATTTTCACAGCTTGTCCTTGAGAGCTGCTCCCAACAAAAGGGGCTGAGTGTGATGCTCCTTGCTAAGTTAACCTAAGATCGCAGCTGTTAGCCAAGGTGCTGTCAACTTGACCCATCCCTGTCACAAATGACAATAATGTTATTCGCAACAATAACTATTTACTGAGTGCCTATTTATAGGTCAGGTGCAGTACGAGGCATGTTACCTGACTTCATCTAATCTCACCTGCACCCTCCACACACACACCCCTGCCAAATAGATAGTAGAATAAATGTTACTGTTGGACAGATGAGAAAATCGGGGATCAGAGAGGTCAAATAACTTACCCAAAGACACACAGGAGTTGAGAGCCCAGGTTTTGAAGCTGGGACATGTCCTTTAGGCTCTACCTTAACCAAGAAGCCACTGATTAAAAGAGACATCTTGGAGACCCATGCCAACATCTTCAACCAGGTGTGCGCACTTCCCTGCTTTACCTGCAAAGCCTTCAAGTATCCAGTTAACAACATCCCCACGGAATGACTGCTACGGTCTGAATATGTGTGTTCCCCACAACTCACATCAATTAGGTGGGGCCTAATTAATGGGTCCTCCTGAGTGGGGTTAGTGCCTTTATGAAAGAGGCCTGAGCTTGCTCTCTCTCCCCACTCCGCCCCGCACCACGCGAAGACCTCGGCAGACTGACCCTGCCAGCCTCAATCTCCGATTTCCCAGCTTCCACCACTATGAGCAATAAACGTCTATTGCTTATAAATGACCCACTCTGAGGCATTTTCTTACCACATCCCCAAGGGACTGTGGCACTGACCAGCTAACTAAGAGACAGGCGGTAGGTACCCCGTGCTCTGGGGGTCAAAGGGAGAAGGTGATGCTGTGCCCTCAAGGAGCCCGTGGGCTCCCGTGAGAGGCAGGCCATCAGTGGGACACCATGGTTGCAGCAAACAGAGCAGAGGGTGGAGGGGACGGAGAGGGAGCAGCCGACCCTGCAGAGACAGTGGCCCTGAAGCTCAGTCTCTAGGAGACTGAAGCATGGAGGGAGCTTGCAGCCACGAAGAGGCCCAGGCCCATCATACATCATGGGCCTCTTCCGTGGTCAGAGAGATGTGCATCATGGCGTCACCTGACCCTGCTGGTGCCTGCAGAGCTCGCGGCCCTGCCAGCTGTCCTGAATTCCCGCTTCCTTCTCTGTGCTCCTAACCGTCTTCTTTGTTTCTGGGGATCGCTACTTCTGAAGGGTATGGATGTGTCTGTCTGCTTGGCTGTTGCCCATTACCAAGACTCTGATTCATAGCATCTCCTGACTTTTATAATACTAGGTCCTAAATTTGGGAGGGTCAAGATGGACTCGTATAATAGGTGCTTAGCAAATAATGGTGGTAAAGCAGTTCTGTGCTGGTTTCTGCTTAGTCCTCTGAGGTTGGTGCCCCCCTGGCCAGGGCATACTCTGGACTATTCATCAGGGGAAGGGCTCCAAAGTGCTGCCTCCCAAGCCAGCTGCTGGCAGGGCACTTCTTGCCACTGCCCTCCCCTACCTGGCCTCCTGTTCTCAGCCTTCCAGGTGTCCTGTGCCTGCAGCCCAGCCTCTTGAGCCAAGGAGGAGAAGGGAAAGTCAGTGTAACCACCCAGGGGTCCATGGTGGGCTTCAGAGGTGGGAGGTCCAGAGCTCCTTTCTATATGAATTGGTTTTTGTGTGTGTGCACCTGTGCATAGCAGTTCAGTACAGCGGCTAAGGCCTCGGGCTCAGGAGCGAGGCTCCCTGGGTTCACACCCTGACTTTACTACTTACTAAGTATTGTGGGCCGATTTGGAGTAAAGCCTTAACCCCAGTGCCACAGAAGGTGACCTTATTTGGAAATAGGGTCCTTGCAGATATAGTAAGTTGAGGCCACAAGATATATAAGTTGGGCCCTAACCCAATATGACTGGCATCCTTATTAAAAAAAAAAAAAAAGGAAGATACACAGAGACAGAGACATGGCAAGAGATGCTGAGTGCCCAGATAGAGACTGGAGTTATCCAGCTGCAAGGCCAGGAATGCCAATGGCTGCCGGCAACAGCGGAGGTGAGGAGGAAGAGAAGGAAGAGAATGTCCACTCGCCTTTGAGTGAGCATGGTCCTGCCCACACTTTGACCTCTGGTTTTGCCCTAGCCCCCTGGAACCACGAGAGAATAGAGTGGTTCCATTTTTAAGCCACCCAGTTACACTTCATTACGATGGCCCTTTGAAATTAATACAGAGAGCATAGCTGTGGCCAAATTACTTAACTCTCTATGCCTCCGTGTTTGCATTTGGCAATAGTAAGTATTAATAGTAGGCGCCTTCTAGGGTTGTTTGGAGATTAAATAAACCACGAAAGCACTTGGCACAGCGCCTGGTACACAGGAAGTACTCCACAAAAGTTGCCACCATTCCTTCTTACATTTCCATTTTTATAGGAAGAGGGACCATGGCTTTTATTTGATTCTCAAATAGGTCATGTCCCCAAAAGAGGGTTAAGAAGCCTGCTGGGTCTTTTGTCTGTAGGAGACTAGAGCAAGCAAGGGCCAAAACCCACCCTTGCAAAACCAGAGCGAGCCCTGCCCACCTCTTCCTTCTCCCAGCACTCCCCAAGACTGTGTGCCCTGCTGCAGGGGAAGGTGCCAGAATTCTCTGTCTGGAGTCATGTGAGGTGTTCACAATTCATACATGTCACCTCGGGGAGTACTTGAGGCAAGAAAAATCATCTCCATTTTACAGATGACGAAACCAAAGAATCAGCCGCTCCTGCTCCCTATCCAACCTGCACCAACCTCAGAAGACCGTGACACTTCTCTGATTTGACCAAGGAGTTGGGTACAGTTGGGAATCCCAGAAGCACAAAGCACTGAGGACAAATGCTCAACTAAGGTCACAGGTTGGCCACTGAGAAGCACTAACTCGGTGTTAAACAGAAAGTCACAATCGTTTGGGAGAGAGGAACAGAATGAAAGCATCCCCCGCTTTCCGTGTGATAATGGAAAATTACCGCATGATGCACGGAGTTACAGACTGTTACTGCCCTGTTGCTGCTGGCTGCAGCTCAGCCTGTGGACTTCTCCATTTTCATCCCCAGCCACTGAGCAGATGGTGCTAATGAGTGGAAATGTTCTGTGCTAGAGAGGGCAGACACTGTGCCGCCCAGGGCATTTCCTCTTTGGCTTCTGCTGCTAAAAATGTCCAGCCCAGGTCATTGCTCAAGTCCAAAAACATACTCAGCCATGTTCCTCAGAGCAATGACTCTTTTCTCCACTTTCATGCGATATCTCAGCTTCCATTATTTGGCTAAGCTCTGTCATTTAATGCATCGACCTCCTTAAGCCATCCAAGAAAATTCTGGGAAGCAAACCTTAAATGCACAATAACAATGCAACAGGCCACTGAGTCAAAGTCTCCCAGAGATTGGCAGGAAGATGGGTTTTCCTGGATGGCAGGGTCACATCTGCAGGAGTCAGAGGAGCACAGGAAGCAGGATATAAAAGGAAGCATCCTGGCTAAGTAATGATTTCTTTGCCCCAAGCCACAGCTACGTGTGTGTGCCAACATCTGCCACCTACTTATGTTTGGAGCTTGGCAAGAGCAGTTGATCCCTCTCCTCCTCTCCCCTCCCCTCTTCTTCCCCTCCTGACAGTGTCTTGTTCACCCAGGCTAGAGTGTGGTGGTGCCAGCTCACTAAAGCTCCAAACTTCTGGCCTCAAGGGATCCTCCTGCCTCAGCCTCCTGAGTACCTGGGACTATAGGCATGTACTACCACACCAGGCAAGATTCCATCTTTAAATTGGATTACTTATTTTGACTTAATTTTGTGTGTTTGTTCAGTCTCCTAAAAGTCAAAAATGCATTTTTCAACTTTTCATTTAAAAAGAAAAAACTTTTGGTCAGGTTCAGTGGCTCACACTTGTAATCCCAGCACTTTGGGAGGCTGAGGCAGGAGGATCTCTTGAGCCCAATCTCAAGGATCTCTTGAATTCAAGACTAGCCTAGGCAACTTGGCCAGACCTCATCTCTAAATATATATATATATATATATATATATATATATATATATATATTTTAAATATATATACATTTTAATTAGCCTGGCACAGTAGCACAAACCCATACTCCTAAATACTCAGGAATATAGTCCCAGCTACTTGGGAGGTTGAGATGGGAGAATCATCTGAGCCCAGGAATTTGAGGCTACAGTGAGCTATGATCATGCCGCTACCCTCCAGCCTGGGCCACAGAGCAAGATCCTGTCTCAAACGAGAGAGACAGAGAGAGAGCGCTAATGTCTTACTTATCCGAGTACAAATGATCAAATTCCTTGGCTACACTTGTATACAACTAATGTCTACATGTGTAGATAAAGAAGGATCAGAAGGGAAAAGTGATCAATGTTTTTAAATTCTGGCAAGAAATTACCTGCCTGTCTTCCCTGGGAGGGAAGAGGGACATAAATATGGATCATCTAAACAGGGCTTCTGCTCAGGTAGAGGTCACAACGTGCTGGCCTCTTCCCGTCCTTTCTTCCCCACCTGCCTTGATCTGGCCCAGTTTCGGCCAGGTGAGGGTTTGGATTCTGGTGGTTCGTGGTACCTTTCCTAGAAAACAGACTCTTAAGAAGAGCGATGCTGCAGGAGATGGCTTTTCTACTCCATCCAAGATGTATCTTTCCTGGGTTACTTGAGCGTTTTCTTGCCCAAGAGAAGACAAGATGTCGCCTGTGCGCAGAGCCCAGCCCCATCCACAAAGCCTGCTGACATGAGTTACCTCCTCCAAGGTAGCAGGAAGAGGGTAAGATCTCTACCAGCCTCCTCAGACACCCTGGAATTCCTAGGGAACTGAGCCCACCCAGGCCCAGGGGTGAGAGGAGAGGAAAGCAGCAATGCTACCCAGGTCCCAACACCCCTGTTCATCCATTGCCAAAGCTCCCTGAGGTTCAGCTTGGCCTGGAGACAGAGCCAAATCCGCTCACCTGCAGTCCTTGAAACTTTTGTACCCTTTTTCAAGGATGCCCCTGCAATGGTCCCAGCTCAAGTTTAGAGTGTGAGTCTTTGTCACCACAGCCCCCCAGGTTACTGTTGGATGGTCCCAGATTCAAGCAGTGGGTTCCTCTAAGAGCTGTCTCATGTACTTGGAACTCAAACATTTCATAAGTCAACAGCATTTACAACAAACTTTGAGGGGCCTCAAGAATATAATTCTGTTCACCTGACCTCCCATCTCTGATGAACTTGGTGGCTTTGCCAGAGAGCACAGGATCCTGGCTTACCCACTGCCCACAGAGTGAGCTTCCCATGGTCAGAACATCAATCACTCCTCAAATGGGGTGCTTCACTCTCTCCTAAATTTGTTGTGGATATTTTGAAATAGACCAATGTTGATTCCCTCTTCTTTAGGAGAAAGTGCTACGGCCACGTCCCTACAGCTCTGTGGCCAGCCTCCCCCAATGCACCGTCTAAATATTTATCATAGCGTAACATGGGGTCAGCTGGAGTTCATTAGCTTTCCTGATTATCCCGGCATTTGATGTGAGATGGGAGCGCAGCAAACACTGTAAATATTTACCGAGTCCTTGGATCCGAGAGTCTGAGTTTGGCTCCATGCGGCTCCCTTGCATCTCCTGCAGAGGAGACAGGCCCCAGTGCACGTGCATTGAGGGCAAAACCCACAGGGACGTGCCAGAGCTGCCCCTGAGAGCTGGGACCGCCGCTCTGAGAAGGACCAGCTGAGCAGAGGTGCCTGAGCTTTGAGTGTCTATAATGGAAGCACCTTTAATTATTCATGAACGTGAGGTGTTCAACACTATTTATAGTATAAAGTTAATCATTTATTTAGCACCGTTTCTCCAGAAGAGTTTAAGATAACCTTTATAATGCACGTTAAGTAGCAACTTATAATAATTAGTATGTGCTCCTGTTCCATCTACTGTTAGAACATGGACATCCCAAGGGCAGGGCCCATCTCTGATTGGGTGGCTGCCTCCATCTTTAGTGCTGTGTTTCAAATAGTCTTGTACATAGTAGGCGCTTAATACATGTTTACACATTGAACACATCAACCTTAGACCTTTGCTTTTCCTTTGACCTTCAAAGATGCATAGGCAAGATATTATTTTGAGGTTTCAGTTTAGCTAGATGAAGCTTCCCAACTTGGATTAGCTTAACCCTCTCTCAAAAGTAGACATTGGGGTCTTTCAGACCATGTGGCTTTGGACAAGCACTGGCTTCGACCATTAATCAAGAGTTCTTCACTTGGGCTCCTTGGACCTCCTAGACGCAGGAGTGTCCAACTTATTTCTTTTCTGCTACACGTTGGAAGGGGAAGAGTTGTCTTGGGTCCCACATTAAATACACAAACAATAATGAAAGCCGATGAGCAAAATAAGAGGTCCGCACAAAATTTTCAAGCTATCTGCCACCACAGATAGGCAAAAATGTCCTCATATGATCCGCATGTAGCTATGGAGTCACGGGTTGGACACCCCTGCTAGAGATTCATGTTTCTAGGTTTATGAAGCCCCTGAAATTATATGCACAGATGTGTACAACATAATTTTGTACTTATATCTGGTGAGAAAGAGTATGATTCTCTAAGGACTCCCTAATGAAAATAAAGTTAAGAACCACTCTCTTTGTTTCTTTTAAAATCAGAGGTGGTGGCAGGACAGATTAAATCAGCCTGCTTTTGGCAATCATGGTTTCATGATTACTTGCACCATACACACCCACTCCTAGTCCTGGACATCCCTTCCATCTCGGACCCCTGCCTGAGGTTTGCTCATACCCAGAGCATCTTCCCATCTCCACTCCACACCCCCAAACCAAGGAGTGGCCCCACTGGCCAGGGCTGAGCACATGTGGATTGGTTCATCATGGTGGTCCTTTTCCAGCCCCATGTCCAAGCCCGTGCCTGGCCTTTTCCTTCTCATCTTTAGTTGTATGTACAACACTGTACAAAGTTGCTGTATCCCAAGTCAATATCCTTTCCTATCCATTTGCCCATAATGCTGGCTTTGTGGGGTATGTCTGAGAAAAGGAGTGCAAGTGTCTCTCTAGGACTAAGGGCGTAGCAAGGACAGGTCCTACTGCCCGGTTCTGTGCACAATGGACTATCTGCATGAGTAGGGTCAAGGCTTAGGTTCCCTGGCCCAAGATTCCAGCCAGGAGAGAGGTAGGGGGACCAGGGATCCCCATGACTAGCAGCTTCTAGAGGGCTTTCATTTGGTGAAAGCATCATTTGCCTTCACTCTTCTGCCTGCCATTTAATGATTAGAGCACTTTCCCTTTAAGTCCAGACTTTTCCATTTCTAAGACCCATTTGAAAATGTGATGATGGTACTAGAGGCCGTGAGGTTGGGAGATTGGAATGCATTGTTAAGGTTATTAGCTACAACCTTAAATAAGTTATCACCCTAGCAAGCCCGAGGAAAATCAGCTACTTATGAGAGGGTGAGTAATTTACTTCTGCCGGCTCTTGCCTTTCATCTCTGAAGTGAAATGTTTGGTTATATTAAGCAAATAGACTCCAACTGCAGTGGACCTCTGGTTGCCTACACCCGTGCCTTTCAAATTGTGTTGTGCATACAGATCAACAACAAAAAAAGGAGTAAGTACAGGCTCAGCAAGGAAGACAAGGATGTCTCAAGGAAAGAAAGAGATCTAGATGATACAGCTCCATCGAGGCCACACACACTCCTCCCTATCTACCCTGTATTCAACGGCGGAGGTCTGATAAAAATCATTAACCATTAAGAGTGCACAACCTATAAAACATGTCTCTGGTTCATGTTTTAAAAACTGATCAGAACAGGCGGCACCAGTGGCTCAAGAGAATAGGAAGCCAGCCCCGTATGCCGGAGGTGGTGGGTTCAAACCCAGCGCTGGCCAAAAACTGCAAAAAAACCCCCCAAAAACTGATCAGAACTTAACATAGTAGCACGATCTAGTCATTCCCACAGCCTTGGAAATTGGGTTGGGTGGAGCCTTAAACAAAATTCCATTTGTTCACAGCTGGCACATGGACTGAGTCTCATGCTTAACCAACTGTTCCTTCCTGATTGGACTGTTTCCACATGATTAGACATTTCAACTAGCAGGGCCCAGAGAGAGTTCGGTGCTAAAACCTTGAGTTCAAAGTAGACTCCCAGCCCAAGATAAGTTAACAATGATAGTCCAACCACCTGTGACTCCTTCAAAATGATGGGAAAATAATCCACACATCGGGACAGAAAGGGCTCTCTCTTTGTACCGAACCTTCACGACTCTGGGAAAAGTACTAAAAATCAAGTAAAACAACACTCAGGTGTGAAACAGATTATGGCTCACAGCTGGAGGCAAAGACGTTGCAATTTGATCTAATTACACTGATTTAATTGGCTATAAAAAACTCTTGGGTCCCAACAGTAGTCTCTTGGCCAGACAGAGGTCCGTGTTGAGCATGAGCGCTGCCTCTTTTGGTAGAAATGGTGACTCTGAGCTAGGGAGAGAAAGCAGCACCCATTGCATCAGAGTACCTCAGGGTGAGAGCCACTTTGACTTTGAGGATGAACCTGGAGTCTGGTTTGGATGCTGATGACTTCAACTCTTCTCCAGAACTTAAGAGGGCACAGTGTGAAGCAGGCCCCTGCAAATTCTTTCAGTCCATGGACTACAAGGGAAGGTCGTATGTTAGATCTTTCCCATTCACGTCTTCCAAGTGTCAAATCAATCCCCCAAATGTGTGAAAATTTGAACACGACCTGAATGTTCAATTTGAGGAGAAAGTTTGGGAGATTTGTGCTGCACCAATAAGATGGCACCACTGCAGCTGACACAAATGTCCACGGAGAATTTCTAATGACATGGGCAAGTGCTGGCAATAGAAGGTTAAATTAAAAGCATAAGATACAAGACTGTGGGATGTCCATTCTCAACCCTGCCCAAAAGTCATAGAAAGGTAGCCAGAATTCTAAAGGGATTTCCATTCAATGATGGATTGACACTGTGTTTTCTTTACTTTGTTTTTTATTATATTTTCTAAAAATCCCACCAGTTTATGTATTATTTCTATTAGCAGAAACGAAAACTATATAATAAAAAAAAAAATCACTCATTCTTACACTTTCATTTGACTGGCCTGTTCTCTGTACCTGGCTTGTAATTTCTTTTTTTCCTAACCTCATGCTCCAAGCCGTTCACTTCACTGGCATACTCTGCGTGTGCCTCTCTGCCTGTCCAAGCTTTCTCCATCCTTCAGCCAGTTGGGCTACGGGGACCATTCCAGATGTAACGCATCCGCTGTTCTGAACTCCCGTGCCACTGTTTTGTCCACACCCTTTGTGAGGCCGTGGAATATTAGGATCTTTTATTTACCAGCATGTTGGCTCCGAGGGGCCACACATCAGTATTTGTAAAGCTGCCTAGGTGATTCCACTATGTAGCCAGTATTGAGAACCCCTTTAATCAAAAGTCAACATCATTTGCCCAAGATATTCTATGCCAATTCTAATTCAAATATCTGCTGTTGATCACACATAAACCATAGAAACTTCCCAGAAATCTCAGTGCCCCAGGGTCTAACCATTACCGTAACTATATTGACTATGTCTCTGAGTTGCACTTACATTTGGATACCAGACACACATCACATTTATTTCAGTTGGTCCAGATATACTTGTTTCCAGTTCCTATAGGGATTTAGCAAATGCAAATGCAAGGTACCCAGTTGAATTTGCTTTTCAGATAAACAATGAATACTTTTTAAGGTTATGGATAGCTCTAATAGTTCATGGGACATACGTGACTGAAAAATTTATTTATTGTATATCTGAAATGCAAATTTAACTGGATATCTATATTTTTACCCAGCAATGCTTGGTTCAGAAAAAGTGTTTCGATTCTTTTTTTTTGAGACAGAGCCCCAAGCTGTCACCCTGGATAGAGTGCCGTGGCATCACAGCTCACAGCAACCTCCAATTCCTGAGCTGGAGCGAGTCTCCTGCCTCTGCCTCCCAAGTAGCCAGGACTACAGGCGCCCGCCACAATGCCCGGCCATTTTTTGGTTGCAGCCATCATCGTTGATTGGCGGGCCCAGGCTGGATTCGAACCCACCAGCTCAGGTGCACGTGGCTGGCCCCCTAGCCCGCTGAGCCACAAGTGCCGAGTGCGTTTCTATTCTTGAGAGCTTTTGTTTCCTATAGTGCTAGCACGGAGCCCTCATATTGTCAGGACTGAAAAGCAAAGGGAAAAGGCCCAGCTTTCCAGACTCTGTCACTGAGGGAACTTGTTGCAGAAATATAGATGAGGCCAAACCACAAATGCTACATTTTAAGAATCCCTAGAGTCTCTATGGACAGTGGCTCACAGTGTGAAATTTTGTAGTGAAATAGTTCTGGGTGTGGATCTCATCTCTCCCTGCCAATATATGAGTTGGGGGTCAAGCTAATTAACTACTTCCTTAAGCCTCAATTTTTCTCATCTGTAAAATGGGGATCCTATACCTAATATACCTATCTGTAAATGGAGATCCTATGCCTATATACCTAACCAATTAGTCTGAGGATTAAATAAGATCATGTTTATAAAGTTCATAGCATAGTGTTTGGGGCATTATTATTATTAATATAAAAGCAGTATTTATTGTCAAAGTCAGCCAACAAGCAAAGCATCTTGGGAGGCTTACTGCAGCTCCTCACCAACTATCTTGGTTCTCATCTGACCACTTTTGGTACAAGCAGACAGCAATACCTGGGAAGGGGGCAGAAGAGACGCATCTATAAGAGAAGAGGGTGAAATCCTTTTAGAATTTGAAACTGAAGACTGTCCAAATAAGGATGATCCCGGTTGGGTTGGTGGAGTTTTATGCAAATTAAAACCAAGTGGCTGACGTTTGTAAAAAGATTTTATGTGCCTGCGTGTGGTCCCCCAGCAAACCCAAGTAGAAACGAGTGGCTAGAGTCACAACCAACACTGGGGTCTTTGATCACCCCGACTGCTGGAACCAAGGGCCAACAGAACTCCTGTGTGTCACTTCTTCCAATTCCTGCGGTCAAAACCCATGTTTCCCTTCTCAGCAATTGTTTCTACCCTGGGGCAAGTCAGGATCACCTCATCTGATGCTCCCAACAGCCACCTCTCTGGAATAGCAAGACACTAACCAGACTTGATTTTTCAGTTCTTCAAAAACAAGTTTGAAAAATATTACCTGGGACAGCCCCCCAACCCCAAATGCCAACCTGCCTGTTCTCCGGCAGTCCTCAAAGACACAGCCGCCAGTCACCGTCAACATTCTGCTCAGCCCGTGACGAGCTGTCGTGTGGGAAGAAGAAGGAGGCCACGCGGCTACACCAGGCACTGGGCACGCTGCTCCCACCTGGATCCCAGGAGGGAACTAGAAATGGGGTGGAAGAGGAGAGTGTGCAAGAAGGACCCAGAGGGTCCAGCAGGTGGTGGCTTCAGGTCATTCCTCCAAGCCCATTATCGCCGGGAATGCTGGATTTGGGGAGCTCTCAAGACATGTTTTAGGGGAGGCTCATGGGGGATACAAGTTCTAGTCCCATCAGCACACATGTTCAACCTTGCTGAGTCCCTGCGTCCTCCTCTGTGAAATAGGAATAACACCTTCCCTGCTCCTCTGACAGTGGAGAGGATCCACGAACATACTTGGCAAAGTGGAAAGCACTGAAGATATTCTGCAAATGATTATTAGCATATCTGGTTCTCCCTGGGACAAAGAATCCACCCAGATATTGAAACAGCCAAAGCGAGGAGAACTCCGTGATCTCCGCTAGCCTCACCAAACTCCACCCAGAAAAGCGGCACATGAACCCATGGTAAACAATCGCTGCCGGCCTGCTCCGTGTGCACCCTGGGTGCCTGAGTTCATTGCCAGAATCTGCCCTAGAGCAAGGAAGGTGAAGCTGATCGCCAGTGGAGGGCAGAGCCAGTGGCTTGTAGGTGGTCAAGCTAAGGATGGCACTGGGCAGGGGATAGATACACTGATTTAAGTGCAGAATCCATTCCATTCACGAAGTGTGACTCAGAAACCGGTTGACCCTCTAGATCTTTGCATTTGATATACACCCAAATGGGGTGACACCACGCTGCAAAGGGCAGGGGGCTGGTCTTGTGGTTTCCCACATGGTCTTGTTTGGCTTTTGGGGTGTGGTGCCTTTGACCGACACGTGGAGAACAGCCGTGTCATCTTGAATGAGACAGTTGGCCTCATGCTCGGGAATATGCGTGAGATTTCACACATGTTTGCTGCAGGAAAGAGGCCACGGGCAGGAGAGGAGGCATATTTACATTTTCCACAAGTGTTTGGTTTTTTAAAGGGAAAACCCAGACATTTCATGAAACACTTTATAAACCAAGGTCAGCTTTCCTCCTCCATGGTATTGAAATTTGAACAACCCAAAGCAGGAGAAAAATCTGATTCCAATCTACTAGGCTTGGGAGTGCCCAGCTGATTTGCTCAGGAGGTTTTCTTTTCTTATTATTCTGCCTGCTAACATCTCACAAGACCTTCCTCAACAAGACTTGGGGAAGGGATGGTATTTGTATGCTGTTTAAAAAATCTGTTCTGGGTAATACAGAGTTTATAACTCACATGCTGAGAACTAAAAAAATGAAGTATCTTGAAAACACTGAGGTGAACAACTTTAAACATAGAATTATTTTTGCTTTTCTGTGTTCTTTGATGGTTCACTGTAAGCACAGATTGCTTGATGAAGACAATAAAATAATTATGACCCCCCAAAAAAGCAACCATGCTGAGGACTGCCAGGGACACAGATCTATGTCCTTGATGACCACACAGCTGGAAAGAGGGAGCCAGAGCAGACAGCGTGGCTGAACGGACAGCTGTCGCTCTCCACCCACCTCCAACTTTGACACAGCAATTCCTGTCACTCAGCATTATTCTCCTCAAGGGTCCCAGTCAACCTTAGCCATCTTGAAAAATGCCCCTGTGGGATTAGTTGAGAGACAGATACGAAGGCAGAGGAATGTGCTGGAGTTTGACCCAATACCTCCATCTATGATTCCATTTAGTAGGCCCGACAACTCTGTTGGGATAACAATTACCATCCCCATTTATAAGGTTGAAACTGAGACTCAGAGAGAGTCAGGTCTTTGCAGCCCCCGCAACTAAGAGGGGTCAGAACGAAGACTTCTACTGCACATACCACCCCTCATTCTTAAACTTAGCCTGGAAGTATCTCAGGAGCTTAGCTTGCAGGCTCTCCTGCTGGGTGGTCTGGGAGCAAGTCCCAGCTCTGATGCTTACTTGCTTTGCAGAGCTTGGGCAAGATGCTTGAATTCCCTAACTCTCAGTTCTCTCAGCTGTAAAATGGGGGTGACAAGAGTAGGACTTAGTTCATAAGGTTGTCACAAAGTTTGAATGAAACAATACAGAGAAAGAGAGAGCATATGAATATGCTCGGTAAATATCAGCTCTGATTACTGCTCTTTCCAGCCACCCTGGCCTGCTCATCTCGAAAAGGACTAACACCTGTGCTCGTGCGTGTGTGTGTGTGCGCAGGCACATATGTACATGTGCATGTGTTAGAGAGATCCCTGTACTTGGCAATTATTGAGTGTAAATGTATTCAAACTATTCATGTTTTCTATACTATCAAAATTCCCTAGTATGTTTTTTTTTTTATCTTCTTTGTGCCCCAAACCCAGAGTCACTATATCTATTGAAATAGATCTCTCCAGACCAATACCTCTATTTTCCAGTGCTGGGAAGTTTGCTCCAGGAAATATGCTATGATCCACTAACTCCTCCAGACTTGCCCAAGGTCCCAGTGAAGTAAAAGAAAGAGTCAGGCTCCTCCTTAGGACAAGTCAATACACCTTTTGGGGTAAAATAAAACAGTATTTTAAATAATTTCATAATTGGGGAAGGTGTCAAACCCATCTGGATGAGAACAAGGGCATTAATGGTTATTCCCAGGACAGCGTGTACATGGGAGAAAGGACGGCAACTTTCAGTATTTATACATTTCAGTCATGATTGAATTTCGTACCACAGATGTAGATTATTTTACAAGAATAAATTTAAAGGTGGCCTCATTCCCAGGCTGGGGGGCGGGGGTACCCTGCAGAAACTGCCCCCAGACCTTTCTCAATGGGGAAACTCCAGCTTTTTCCTAGAGGAAGCCTTTCCATGTGGAATTCATTATCTCGACTTCTGCAACAGCACCTCCTGCCAGCCACCGTGGGGCACTTCATTAGTCCAGCCTTTCATTCGTCCATTCAACAGCTACGCCCTGAACAAGGTCCTTTGCGAGGCCCGAGGAAGCAAAGACAAGGCAGGCAGGCGCCTGCTCGCACGGAGCATGTGCAGGTCAGGGACCCTCACCGAGCAGTGCCAGTCTGGAATGTGCTCTGATAGAGACGGGACAAGGGCCAGGGAAGTGCAGACCGAGAGATCTGGAGATGACTTCCCTGGGTAAATGACCTTTCGACTAGGACCTAAAAGATGAGAAGCAGCACTATCTAGGTGAGAGGTGTGGGAAGGAGACCAGGGATGCTTGGGCAGCACACCGAGGCAGGAGCTGAGATGAGAAGGAAATGCGAGTGGACCCAGCCCGCCAGGGCGTCAGCACCCAGAGGAAGGGCCGAGATGAGATACAAGCAGCAGGAAAGGGCCAGATTACACCGTGCTTTGCAGAATGTGAGATTTGAAACTTTACCCTAGGGACAATTAAAAGTCATGGAGAGTTTTGTCCCCAGGGACTCCATTCGTTTTCTTATCTTTGTCCACCTCTACTTGGACACACCAGCTTCCAGTTCAATGCCTGGCTAGGAAGGAAGCCACGCTGTGATCATCCTGATGGCTGAACCAAGTCACCCTGGAGAGAGAGAGCGTGCAGGCACAGAACATGACCACCCAGCCACCTTGCTGTCCCCTCTGTCTCCCCCAGGCCAGGCCAGAAGTATAAAATCCATACAGACAGAGTGATTGGCAGCCAGAAACAGAACTAAGCTATTTCTTTCCCCATCACAGTCCTTCCAAAATGTTCTCTACTGGCATCCGATATCCTCATCCTGACCTATGAGACAACCCAACCAAATATGGTGACTCAGAAGGGGTAAGCATTTGCCACAGGCGGAATGACAAATCCCTGAGTGCTCCGAGAGTCGTGTCTTGGCTAGTTGTCAAAGGCAGACTCCCCCCGCCCCTGCCTAAAATACGTATTTATAGGCTTAATTATGTGAATTTGCTTTTTTCTGAGTCAAAGAAAGTAGGTGTGGGGCATTTTTAATGCTGCACAAAAATGAAAGTGTACCGAAACTATCCTGACCTCAAACAGAATGTCAAAGCAGTTGGATTCCTGAGCGGCAACAGAATACTTTTTATAGAATGGGAAGTCAATTGAGAAATCATAAAAAATTAGAGTTGGGAAGGACCTCTGCGCTCATGAGGGTCAGGTCCCGGGGGCTGCTGTAGAATTGTTCCCTGCGGTGAAGGGTCTAATGTTTTGTCCACTCAGGTTTTAAATATCTCAACCAATAGCTCACCCCTAGGGACACCTCTCTGCAGGGCAATAGATCTTGCTGTCAGGGCCTTTTCCTGCTATTCAATCTCACTTTTCCTTTCCCCCGCTTCATCCCATTTGTCTTTGGCAATGATTTAGACAAGAGCGTGTTGACGTTTGAAAACAAAAAGCCCTGTCTTTGCCTTCAATTTCATTTTCCAGACCCCTCTACCTATGGAAACTTGGTGAGCTGGTAGGCAGAGAGCGAGGGGATGAGGGCAGAGGGCAAGCATGCAAACCGAGGTTGGTTCAAGAAGCAGCTGCCTCAGAAGGTTGAATCCCAAGGCCTGGAGCCCACAGGTGGACAGGACAGGAGGAGAGGGCATTTTTGTGCAGATTCTACAGGACCTGAATCTTAAATGCAGAGGGGCTAGTGGCTGCGTTTTCTGCAGGAGCCGGAGCTTAGCTGCCCCTTTCCGCGATGGAGGAGACAGGAGGTGGCAGCAGAGCACCAGGCTCCGCGGGCCCCACCTTCCGTATCAGGCAGCAGCACTTTACTCTTCCGCACCCAAACTCCGTGAGCACAAAAAGGACCAGCCAGCCAGAATGCTGCGCTGAGGCCAAGAGTTGAACAGCAAACCAAGGCTCTGGCCCAGGCTTGAAGCCAAATCCCCAAACAGGATTGTGTGAGCACAGTCCATTTTCTCCCCAAGCACATCGTGCAGCCAGAATTTAATCCGAAAAATAACTTCAGTCCTAAACAGGGACTGTCTTGGTCCAAGCTGATCTAAACACATAAACTTGCCGTCTTGTCTGGTATGGCGTGCACAAATTCTTATGTTTAAAGAAAATTGGGGGTTAATGCATGTTTTTTTAATCTTTATTCTTTCTAGCCCCAAGCTATTTATTTCTGAATTCGGCTCTGCTTTTCCTGTTTCCCTTTGCGCTGTCGTACTTATTTGGTAGCGTTTGCATGCGGTCCTTCCCAAGCAGGGATCTACAGGGTAAGCGTTTCTGACTTGGATCTGGACTCCTGCTGAGGAACCAATTATATGTACTGCCCACCAGGGAGACTGCGATATTTTTTATTACTTTCTAATTTCGGTCCCTGAAATGGCTTCAGTGATCAGAACCTTTTTCTGCTTAAGAACCTAAAGGAGCCAGTGACATGATGCTTTTGATTTGCGTTTCATTTATAATGGCCCCTACTTGCCAAATGTACTCCAAGGATTTCCACGGGGCCTCAGATGCTTGAAGTGGGGGAAGCAAGACAAAGAAAACAACAACAAAACTTTCTCGCTACTTTGCCTTATCGCACTGGGAAACCGCCAGCTACTTGGGGGAAAGTCTTTCTTTAAGAAGTCAATGAACTGAGAAAAAGTGGATAGAAGAATTAGAACAAAACAATTTCACTGGATTCTAAATCTATTTAAACTGCAGTGGTAAATCAAAACCATGCCTCTTTCTCATTACCAACGGCCGGATAGCACAGCCTCCTAAACTCTCATTAAAGCGAAAGGAAGAGTTGTGTTTCATTTCTAAATATGTTCACAGGAACCTCCAACACAAGGTGCAAGAGGAGCTGCTTCTAACTGCTGTTGGTTTTATGCCTTTGTCTTCCTTAAAGAGTTAGGCATGAAACGGAAAGGCTTTCAAAGGGGGGTGTGAATGGGGGTCCAAAAAAGTTCTAATGAGAAAGAAGGAAAGAAAAGTCAAATTCTCCCCAAATGTCTGAATTGCTATTTAAATTTCTTTGCTAAAAGAGAGACTGCCTGAAAAATCCAGAATGGCTCTTACATAAAACGAATTATACCAAATAGCTAAGAGCCCAGGAAAATAGCTAAAAGCCCAAATACGAGCCATTCCAAATCCTTTCCACTTGCCATGGGGGTCTTGGCTGAGATTTTTTTCTTCTTCTTTTCTTTCCTGGCTGGAATCCTTAGCCAGGAGGTAATTCTGAATGTTTATCTGAAGTATCTCCCTGTTATTCAAGGGGGACTTTTCTCTGGAGCAAAAGCTCCCCTGAAAAGGAGGCTTGTTTGCAATCCCATTAAATTATGCTGAGTGTTGTGAGTCTTTTACTAGCGAACAGTTAATTTTAGTGAGACTGACTTTAAGAAACCGACATTTATAATCACGCTTTGTGACAACTTTTAGAAAATGTGATTTAAAAATCAACATTTATAATTTCATCATAAGCCAGCTACCATATCTGCTATTATATGGTTCTCTGTTAAAATAATCCTTCCTACTTTTAAATAGAAATCATGAGAGCAAAAATGTTTATTTTTATCGCATATAGCCTTACGTACCACTTTATCGTATGATTTAAGATTCAACAATTTAGCAGTCAGTATTTATTATTTAAAGAAAGGGTAAGCGTTTTTTCAGAATTTGTGTGAACTGAAAATCACAAACCCATGCATCTTCCTTCCTGCCTTTCTTCCTTCTTTCCTTCCTTCTTTTCTCTTCCCTTCCTTCCCTCCTTTCTCCCTTCTTTCCTTCCTTTCTTCCTTCTGTTCATTTCAAAACCCAGCAACTGGATGTTGTTGGGCCTAAAGGGTCCACAAAAATTCAATATCATTTCAGGAGTAAATATTTGTAGACTGTTTAAAATGGCCAACTTCCTTGACAGGTCCTTAGGGAAAAATACTCTATGTAACTTTGACTAAAAAGGGAATGTTCCAGATCAAAATAGAGTCTGAGTCTGCACTGACAAAGAGAATTGAACCAATTATGCAATAAATAGCAGCGTCAACAAATGAATGAAGGAATACACAGATGAGCATACCGCAGACTCAGAATACTCCAAGTGTCTGGTTAACTGCAGCGCTGGTACCTGGACCCCTAGCTCAATTCCCCAGGTTACACGGAGGCTCTTGCCTACAACCAAGCGAGTGCTCATTCTGCAACCTCTCGCCTCTTGCATGAGACAACAGATTGTTAGCCTCTGGGAAGTAGCACTATTTCAATCAACCAATTTGGCATGTTGTGTTTTATAGTTTCTAAAATTAACACAGAATCCAAACAAAAACATGGCTGGTGCGGAACTATATACAGAGAACATTGTCATCTGCTTGCTTCGAATCTGTTCATTATCAAAATTAGCTGCCTTGTTTGTCCTACTCCCATTTTTGAATGCACACCATTAATTAACCAACCTGTCATTACGTGCCGGTAATGACCAAGTTTTCCAGGATTCTCGTGTAAATACAGGATTTCAGAGGAGTCCCAAAGCTGGAGGGTGACAGGGAAGGTCGGGGAGGCGCACAGGTAGGACTCAATATCGCTTCTAACTACTTTTGCTCTCTAAAGCGAAGACTGGGTATGGACACAATGCTGATTTCTTCCCTTTGCATTGAACGAAGCTAAATTTTTCCAGGCTTCACTGAGGAATTTTCTTCACAATATCTGCATGAATTATGAAGCTGACTTCCAACCAGATGTCGAGTGCTCTGCCCTTCCTGTTCGCTCGGGATGCATAGATGTTTAACTCATCACACCCCTCGAATTTGTCTCAGTTTTCATTCCATTCTCATTTGGAGGTTAAAAAGGAATTGGGGTTTCTTTTTAAGTCGCTTTGATTTTACACAGTTTCAGTGAACAGATCCGTGAAACTCCAAAGAATATGTTGACAGCTCTGAAGTGGGGGAGGAAGGAAAAGAGGATGGGGAGAAAGCAAAGCCGGTAATAAAAAACAAACCAAAGAATACTTAGCGACACATTTTCCCAAAGAGACTTACAACTGCCCCCCGAAACCAAAACTGAAACCATTACTCACATGGAAGACCCTTCCTGGGGATGTGGTATCTTGAGAAAACACATACCATGAGGCCTTTGCAGGAAACAAATTCAACGTTAACAGGAGCTGCAGAAGATTCTTAAAAGGCTGTGTTTTGCAGGTACCCTAACTTTCCACTGGAACATTCTCATTTAAGATTTCCTTTAGCATCCTTAACGTATATCATTTTGCAAGGCAAAGAATGACTTTTTAGGGTCTCTGTGTGCCCATAAAATTCGGCCTCAAAGATTTTATTAATAATCATAAAAACATCAGTATCCATCAGGATCACTTTGGAAAGGGAGAGGCAGTTTTCCTAAATGTGTGCTCAAATTGCCTGAGATCAGTGGCAACATGAAAACAGGGTTAACTCAAGACTGGTAAGTGCTGTACCTCCCTAGCCCCTGCAGTTCACCGGCAAGGACTCAGCCCCAAATGAACACAAGTCACACCTGCAGCCTGCATAGCTCCATGACCATGGAAGGAAGGTTCCAGCCTCCACTGCAGCTGGTTGTGCATTTATCTGTGACATGGAGGGGAGGAATGAGGGCTGCCATCTACATATTATTTTATAACATGCATGTGTATTTCTTGAGACTCTGAGAAGCCTAGAATGAAGTACTTAAAATGACTATTTGACTATTTCCCAGCCAGCTCTAAACATCAGCCAAATAGCCTTCACTTGTTGATTGTCAGTTCACAGCAATCAAAGCAGCAAACAGTGAAATGATCCCTGCAAAGGGATTAGTAAGGTGGTCTACTTGGCTCACCTTCCAGAGGAGGCTGACTGTGTGATCGTGATCCTTCTTCCCCTGTGCTTCACTTTTCTGTTCACCTTGTACCTTAAATCTTGCAGTCAGAAAATACTTTGAACAGGGAAATTCAAAACTCTTAATGACCAAAAATATTAAAGGACCTCAAGAAATGGGGTGTATTGCACAACGCAATCATCCCACCACTAGGAGAGCTATGGATCAGGCAATCCAGTGATCTCGTGATCCACTAGTATGGAGAAAGCATAGGGTGGCTTCAAGGGCTTGACCCTAGAGCCCAAGAGGTTGAACTCTCTGTGAGCTCTGGTACTTCCAGTTACTCAGTTCTCTGTGCCTCAGTTTCTTCCTATGCAAAAATTAGGATGACAATTCTTCAGTGGCTGTTGGGCTTCCAAGCATCCATGCCTGGAAACACTGTGCCTCATATCTGGTGGGACATGCCATTGACTCCTCATAATTACCACTAGGAAGCGTTTAGTGACTACTTGCTGTAATAAGAATGATTCCCTAACCTGCCTGACATCATTACAAACCGGGGAACTTACAGAAATATACATTCCCAGGTAGTTTCAAGGGTGAGAACTAGAATCTTCCCCAGGTAAAATTAAATGTAGGAAACTTGACATAGGACCACAGACCAATGATGAAGCAGCGTTGAATGCAGCCCCTGTCTCCAAGGAGCTTAGGGTGTAAATGTGAAGACCAACACACAGACTGCAGGCACACATCTTCTGTGGTGGTGGGGGACAGAGCCAAGTTTAGTATCTTGTGTGGTATCGTCAGTATGCTCTGAAGGAGTTCAGAGAAGGGAGCCTACTGGTAACTGGAGTACCCCAGAAGGACCCAAGAATATTGTAAATTCTGTGATGGTCTTTATGGCAGAGATTCACAAAAACTGATTGCTAAACTTGGTGTGCACATGCGCATCTATTTTTGGTTGGGGGAGTTCAGTTTTGATTACTTTCTCAAAGTGATCCTTTCAAGAAACTTGAAACTGTGATTTTAGTGGTAGACCCTCTGAAGCACTACCACGTGCCAGATCTGTCCAAACACTTTACTCACATGATCTCAAGAAATCCCCACAACATCCATGTCGGGTAAGGGTTATCCATGGTCATCTCCATTTCACAAATGAGGAACAGAGGCCCAGAGGCAGTTGCCCATAGTTACCCAGCTAGCGAGTGGCAGAGCCAATGCTGACCCTAGCTCCACAGCTCATGCTCTGACCACATCCACTTTGATCCAATATACTTCATTTTGACACTTGCTCCAGTTGTAGAACCATCTCTGTCTTAGTAGAGAAAAGTATGGTCTCTCACTCGCAGACCAGGAGCTTGCTCTAACCCCCATCCCCCAGCCTGGAGAATCAACCCTCTCTTAGTAGACTGAGCCAGACTGGGCACGTTCCTATCCTTGATTTGGAATCCACCCATCCTTCCATAGGCAGAGGGACTTGCGGGTTGTGATGAAGATGAGAAGAAAAGAGGATGGTAGAGAGAAGGGCTGTTTTCAACAACCCAGCCTCAAGAAAAGAGGACCAAACACAGGACTTTACAAATACCTTGTCATCTGAGAAAGGAGAGGACCGAGGGAGTTTGGGAGGAGACATGTCATGGTGTGTCACCATTGTTCGTGACTCGGGTTAAGCCAATTCTTCTTTTTTTTTTTAAAGCCAATTCTTTTTGACTTAGTTTAGGCCAGGGTTCTCAGTCTTACCATTATTGACAGTTGAGGCCCAATAATTCTTTGTGTGTGGGCTTCCTCATACATCACAGAATGTTTAGTAACATTCCCAGCTTCTACCCAACAGATATCAATGGCACTCCTAGTTGTGATGAACAAAAATGTCCCCAGATGCTGCAAAATATTCCTGGGAGGCAAAATCATCCTGCTTTGAGAACCACTGGCTTAAGCTAAATGAAATAGATTCTTAAAAATTGCACAATACTTTTCCCAACACATGTTACCCTGTGTCCCTTGAGCCAGGACCAAAGGTGAAGTAAGCAAATATATTTGCTAAGTATTTGCTATACACATCAGATTGAATGGCAATGTTTCCCCCAAATCTCTTCCATAGAATATGTCCTTACAAATTTCCCATTCCTGGTACTTTCTTGATTACTTTATTCTGAACATCAAGGAAGTGTTTGGGGGAAAGACATGAATCTGAAGAGTACCCAAGAATGATAGTTGGTAGGAGAGATGAGGTGGCCACGGACTTGCAGACATCATCTGCTAATATCAGGAGGAAAATGAGAGGAAAAAATATTTAACACAGATCTGGTTGTTATTTCTGAAGATATGACTTCATCATTAAATATGCTAGAGGTATTTCAAGTGAGAGTTGTAAAAGTCATTTTTTAAAAAAAGTATATTGTAAATTATGACCTTGTGGAGATCATAAATATCCATCCACAGGACAAATGGAAAAAAACTCCTAGGGCTTTGAATAAAATTTTCAGTGACAGCATCTTACATGATCCAAAATGCTGTGTCTCGAACAATTTATAAGTGAAACTGATGTCAGATGGAGAACTGAGTTATAATCCAAAAATGGCTTCAGTGATGATGAAGGCAGTTGACAACGGTCTATGGAAAGAGTGTGAATATCATGAATTCACGACCCAAACTTTAATTTTTTAAAAACTGGGGGAAAATATATTTCTAAATTTTTTTACTATTTTACCTAATATGTGATATAGGAAAATAAAGGGATATACTGAGCATGGAAGTAGACTTCTTACACTAGTTCATGGATGTTTGTATATTCCAGTTGGCTTTCTCTTTGGAAAATCAGACACTGCCTTATATCTGGGTCTATTTCACACTGGGGCATATAGACTATGTAAGCACCCAGTGTTGTCAAGAGTCTGTGCAAGTCACACGGAGCACATGTTTCCAGCCTATGTTTCTCTGTGGAAACATAAAACTTAAGTAGGAGAAGCAGCTTCCACATAATTCAGTGTAATTTGGCCCCAGAAGAAGAGACAGGATGATCTTTGAGGATGTTTTCAGATGAGCTTCTTGGAGCTCAAGTCAGATGTGTCAGCTCCCACTGAAAGATTAAAGACCTACCTCCACGGATTCCAGGGCCCACATGGACTGGGCATCTCCTCACTGCCATGCTCCTCTCTAGCTACGGCTCTTCCTGTGTTGATCCCCTGGCCTCAACTCTGCCCTGGACAGCCCTGCCATCTCCAGCTCTGATTCTCCTTCTCCCCGACCCCCGACTGTTCCTTGCTTTTGCACTTCCTCTTCTCTCTCTCTTTGCAACTTGTTCTCCCTCCTCTTCTCTAGAAAACTTCCTCCTATTCTTCAGGCTTTATCTCAATCCTTACTTCTTCCTCCTGGGAAGCCTTCCCTGGACCCCCAGTTTTGGGTAGATTCCTTTGCTTACAGCCCTCACAAAACTCTACTTCTTTTCTTCAAAGTATTTCTTTCCATTAAATCTCACAGGCCTGTCGATGTCATTGTTGACTGACGGTGTGTCTTTCCTTTTATGCTCTAAGCCCAGTGAGAGCAGAGCTCTAATCCTTTTCAACTCATCTCAGTATTCCCAGGACCTGGCCCAAAGGAGAGACTCAGTAAATAGTCATTGAGCAAATCAATGATTAATTGAATGCATATTTGCTACAACTTTTAGCCTTAGGCTTATTATTACCACCATTATTATATAACAAAGCTAAGATCTATAGGCATTAGTATAAGACAGGCACTAATGTGTATTACCTCATTTAATCCTCACAAAATCCTATCATGTAGGTTCCACTGTTATTATTACTCTCATTATTTTATAGGAAGATACCAGAGCTCAGAAGAGAAGTTAAGTAACTTGGTCAAGGTCACAGGCCCAGCTAGTGTGCAGAGGAGCATGGATCTGATCCCTGCTCGGAATCCCTGTTCTATCTGACTCCAAAGTGCTACCTTATTATTATATCTTCTCATCTCATATCATCTTAATTATCTCACCAATTATATTCATCTGGGCTCTACCCAGATGACCTGGCATGAGATCTAATATACTTAAGAAGCTCTTGGCTATGGCTCTCATCTCTGCCCTCTGACATTACTCTAAGCTGGTTCTCTACCTAATGATGTCCTGGTTCGTGGAGTCAATCTCCTTATTTGTAAGCATACTGCATATATCCTTGTTATATTACTCCCTTATTGAGACTGGATTAGGAGGTCCCAGAGGCAGGAAATACATTATATGGTTCTGTGTGACCCATGACATCTGGCACCTTGTGGGGACTCACTTATTTCTCCTTTATTGGTTGATGACATTACAAGGAGTATAGAATTGAAAGACAAACCAGAGATAGATCTTGTATACCTTTGATGCCTTCTCCAGAATTTAATCAACATCTTGTCTCTAATGGAAGCAGAGTACTTACCTTAAAAATCTTGTGTACTCCAGTCAACCCATCAGCAAAAGCAAGTATTTCTTGAGGACTAGTAGCTGGCCACATCCTCCATCTCCCTTGGCCAAAGAGACACTCATAGCCCTCATTCTCTCTTCTGTCCTGGGTATCTAAGCAGCTTGTTTAAGTCACTCAGACTCAGATCACAGGGTGATTCCGTGGGGAACCCCTTTTTCATTAACACCACTAAAGGCCCGAGTCACCACAACACATTAGCCTTTCAATTCATCTCTCAGACGCCTCCCTAGGACATAAGGGAAGCCCAGCAACAAGGCATCTGTGGAACTATAGAGATTTTACATGAGATCAAAACAGCAGCAGAACTTTTTAATTGTGAAACAATGGATCAAGAGAAGAAGAATCAAATAAGAAGTGGTAAATATTCAATAAAGAGCCTGATTAGAGTTCTCAGGCAGGGAATACCCACAGCTATCTTTACACCAACTTAAATCAGGCAGAAGCTCTAAAGTCGAGAATAAAATGAAATAATGGATGCATTATTTCTAGTGGGACTTGCATTGCTATTTGGCCTAATTATTTGTGATATTTCACCCATTGTATGAGAAGCTTCTTCAGAGGAAAGAAATAATAATTTGGCTCCTTGAGAACAAAGAACAAAGGATTCTGGTGCTCTCCAGAAGCTCTCTGTCATTAGCAGGAGAAAGAATCTGTCCATTAGCAAGAAATCTCCCCTAGAAGTCATGAATATCTCTCTCAAATAATTCCTCAATGAACTTCAAACACCTACAAAAAGCATGATGCAAAAACAATAGGCCTTGTTACAAAGGTGAGAGCTAAGATGTAGTTTAGGGGCTGTGGAAGCCAAAGAAATGTTCCCTCCACTCTTGTTCTACACTGTCTGGAGGCCTGGTGCTGTGGCTCACACCTATAATCCTAGCACTCTGGCAGGCCAAGGGAGGTGGGTTACTTGAGCACAGAAGTTCAAGACCAACCTGGCCAAGTGCAAGACCCTGTCTCTACTAAAAATAGAAAACAAACAACAAAAAATACCTAGCCAGGCATAGTGGCTGATGCCTGAAGTCCCAGCTACTGGAGAGGCTGAGGCAAGAGGATTGCTCAAGCCCAAGAGTTTAAGGCTGCTGTGAGCTATGATGCCATGGTATTCTACCCAGGGTGACAGAATGAGATTGTCTCAAAAAAATGAAAGTTAAAAATATATATATATATAAATATATAAAGTATCTGGTGTGTGTGTGTACATGTATTTGTGCATGTACACTATAACCTTGAAAGTAGAAAAGACAGAATATTCTCAGATTTGCTTCTCCACATGCCTTCTAGCAGAAAGGACTGTTTTGGCTGAGAATGAGAGAAAGCCCCAAATGACAAAGACACCAGCAAGGCAGAGGTTTATTTCTCTGTCACAGAGAGGTCTGCCCGAGCAGCTCAGGGCTGAAACAGTGGCCCACAACCAGCGAGATCTCAGAGTCTCTTGATGTTTTTCCTTTGTTCTCCCCCACGCATGGCTTACTGGGTGTCTCGCAGTTACAGATGGCTGCTTCATCCCTAAACATGGTATCCACATTCCAGAAAAGGGAGGCAGATGTGCTAGCTCATCCTCATGAAGACCCCTCCCTGGAAGGAGCAGGTAGTATGTCCCATGTCTGCTTACAGCCCTTGGGAAGAGCTGAGGCACAAGGCCGTACCCAACTGTGAGGGGAGCTGGCAATGCAGTCATTGTTTGGGGAGGCTATGTACTGAGACAAGTCAAAGGCCTCTGTCACTCTACAGGAAGGAAAACAGAGATATTGGGGAACAGCTGGAGTCTGCATGACATTCTTCAGTGTTCTGTAGCTTTGGGAGTATTTTCCCAGGCACACCTTTCCAGCCAGAAGTTGAGGTCCTAGTGGGGACCCAGACTGACCTCAGTGCATTGGACCAAGACTTTACAGAACACTCAACTAGACTGACTGTATTTTCTCTCCAAGGGATGTGGAATTAGCACACGGTAGATGTCATTAGTTTCTCAGAGTAGAACCATACTGGATGCCACAGAGTCACATCTTCTACCACAGAGTCACATCTGGAAGCAAAGAACTGGTCTACAGAACCCCAGAGAGACACAGGCAGAGATGGGGGAAACTGGACCAGGGGAAGCCACCCTGGGCCCTGAGGCCTTTCTGGTTCTAGGGCTCAGCTTCATATCCTCCCCTCGGGATGCATAGAAACCCCATGTCTTTAGAAAAGACCTCCATTTTGGGCTTAAGCTATTTTTTTTTTTAATAATTTTATTGAATCATAATTATGTACATTGGTGCAATCACAGGGCACGATTCATATACATTCAGAAATATTTTGATCATACTGTTACAGATATCCTTCATGGCATTTCCTTGATCACTATAT
>CAUYON010105086.1:0-28406 GCA_963573935.1 Arctocebus calabarensis
GTCTTTGGTCTGAGGTGTGGCTTTAAGAAAAAGTTATGCCATTATTTTTTCCCCAAATGACTCTGAAGTAAAATATTAACGGTGGCTTAATTTTTAAGTACTTATGAGTTATTTTTTCTTTAGGCTCATTTATATTTTTAAAAAATTAAAGAAGGTCATTTGTTATTTTTATTATTAGAAAAATGGTTATGCAATAAAAATTATGGCAAGTAATTACCTTGTGTGGTGGCACTAAAAGATGTCATCAAAAATAAATGGAATCAATGAGATGATAGAATTCTTTAAAAAGAAGGGACTTCTTGATTTTATTTTAAAATTTGTACTTGAATTCCATCAAATACACAAATAACTTTCCAATAAGTTGTACCTCAATAAATTATGTGTGTTTTTTGTTAAAGATGATGTGAGGTGTACTTCTTTTATGCCGAAAATAATATTTACAAAATATAATTCCATTTTTATAAAAATTAAATCAGATAATATTTGAAAAATGCCAACTCAGATGAGATAAATTTTTGAAATTTTGAGAGTATGGCTGTAAGACTATTGCCTTAATTCAAGTACTAGAATGAAAAAACTTTTGGTTTTTAAGTTGGTGATTGTATCATAGTCAAACAGTAGGTATTTTTGTTATAGGTCTGAGTGCTGAAATGTTTAGACATAAGAATGTCTACTTTCTTGTATTCCAGTAAGCTGGGCATATTCATCATCATCAACAGGGTTTATAAGCACTTGGTGTGTGTGTTTGGCATTGTGCTATAAGAGGCAAAGATTATATAAATATTTAATCCTGAGTTTTAAATAATTGTTCTGGAGGACACAAAAACATAGACAATCCCCTAATGGACCTCAGAATTTATTAGAAGCTGCATAATATGGACACAAATAAGTAAAAGATAGAGTTGAGCTATCTGATTGCTAAATGTCTTATAACTTTCAAAGTGCTTGGTTCTCACCCAAGGTGCTCTGGATATAAGAATGTTTACCTTAATGTCAGGTGACATTTTTGGTTGCCATGGTAACAGAGGTATAAGCGCTTGTTTGATAATGTATATATTTTCCAATATTATATCATGCGAAAAGTGGGTGCTGGTGTCAAAAACAAAAACAAACAACTACAATAAAAACCCCCACAAATATTGAGAATATAAACACAGAGTTATTACATTTAGCTTACAATTCATACCACATATATTTTTTATCACAGCTTTTCCTTCTCAATGCATCCAAATTATGTCAAGGAGTCAAACTGGTATTTTCTGAGATTCCACCATCGAGCTTCTCTGTATTATTTTTCTTCAATGCATTTATCACTGTCTGATACGCTGCATATATTTCCTTCTTATTATCTGTCTCCCCCGTTAGAATCTTAGTCCCTATGGCAGGGATTTTTGTCTGTTGTTTTCAGTAGTGTATCTTCAGTGTCTAGAATTGTGTCTAGCGTACACCAAGCCCTTAATGAATATTTGTTGAAGGAATGAATTACTCCATTGTCTAAGAATGAGAAAGGAGGCCAACTCAGGGTTAGTATGGCTGGAAGGAAATATTGACTGTGGAGTTTAAAGTATTCCATAGTAGTCATTCTCAAATGTTAAATGTGCATTAGAATTGCCTGTAAGCCTTGTTAAAATAGAGGCTGGAGGGTTAAGGTTCCATTATCTGCATTTCTAACCAGTAGGGAATGGGTGCAGGTCCAGAATTTTCATTCTATCAGGTTGATACTCCTAGTCCAGGTGATTCACTTTGAGAACCACTGTTGTAAAAAAGAGATGTTCTCCAACACAATTTACTGACAGGGATTCTTTTCCCCAGTGAAACTGTATCCACACCTCTCACCACTTATAAAATTGACTCACAATGGATAAAAGATTTAAATCTAGGGCGGCGCCTGTGGCTCAGTAAGTAGGGCGCTGGCCCCATATGCCAAGGGTGGTGGGTTCAAACCCGGCCCTGGCCAAACTGCAGCAGAAAATAGCCAGGCATTGTGGCAGGTGCCTGTGGTCCCAGCTACTCGGGAGACTGAGGCAAGAGAATCTCCTAAGCCCAAGAGGTTGAGGTTACTGTGAATTAAGACGTCTACACTGGGGCTGACAGGTTTGAACCTGTCACAGGCCTGCCAAACAACAATGACAACAAAATAGCTAGGCATTGTGGCAGGGGCCTATAGTCCCAGCTATTTTACTTGGGAGGCTGAGGCAAGAGAGTTGCTTGATCCCAAGAGTTTGAGGTTGCTGTGAGCTGTGACGCCACTGCACTCTACCAAGGGTGACATAATGAGACTCTATTTCAGAAAAAGCAAACAGACAACCCTCAGAATGGGAAAAGACATTTGCATGTTACGAATCTGACAAAGGATTGATAACTAGTATCTATAGAGAAGTCAAATTAAACAACAACAACATCAAAAAAAGAGCAAAGAATCCCATCTATCTTTGGGCAAGAGACAAGTACAGAACCTTCTCTGAAGATGGCAGGTAAATGGCTAACAAACAGGTGAAAAAATGCTCATCATTTCAAATCATCAGAGAAATGCAAATCAAAACCACTGTGACATATCACCTAACCCCAGTGAGAATAGCCCACATCACAAAATCTCTCAGCTGAAAAGATGTGAAGAGAAGGGAATACTTTTACACTGTTTGTGAGATTGCAAACTCATACAGCCTTTCTGGAAAGAAGTATGGAGAACCCTCAAGGAGCTAAACATAGATAATCAATGTGATCCTGCATTTCCTTTACTTGGAATCTACACAGAAGAAAATACATCGTTTTATCACATGGACATTTGCGTTAGAATGTTTATTGCAGCTCAATTCACAATTGCCAAGACGTGGAAACAACCCAAATGCCCATCAACATATGAATGGATCAATAAACTGTGGTACGTGTACATTATGGGGTATTATTCAACTATAAAAAAAAGATGATGCCTTTACATCTTTTGTGTTTACCTGGATGGAGCTGAAATATATTCTTCTCTATAAAGAATCACAAGAATGGAAATGTAAGTATTTGATGTACTTACTCAATACTAATATGAATGTAACAGAAAAACTACTACATGCCCATACGAGAGAATAACACAAGTAGATTCAAGTGGGGATGGGGAGAAGGGAAGGGGGAAAAGAGGAGGGAGAGGAATTGGTAAACTCTCACCTGATGGACACGTTGTGAAGGTGCACAGCCCGCCCCTAAGAGGAAGGGCTCAACTGTGTCAATTACAGCTTGAATTTTATGTTAGAAACACAGACATTGTAACCTCATCATCTGTACCTTCATATTAACCTGAATGAATGAATGAATGAATGAATAAAAAGAGATGTACTTTTGTGTAAATAACTCTCTACCCTCATTCCTACTATCCCAGCACCACATACAGAGTATGAACTAGCTACTCTTTGAGATCTAAAAACAAAAATCACCACTATCACTTCCATTAAATTAGCCACGTTATTCTTATTGAGTGAGGGGGAGATCAGGCTGTCCAAGGCATAATCTGAGAGATGGGGAACCGGAGCTCAGCAAGTCCAGAGACTTGTTCAAGGTCACACAACTCACAGACAGTAGATAGTTCACCAAATTTTTATTATTGGCGCAGGAAATGTCTAGTTTACCTTGAGAATATTCATTTTTGATTTAAATAGAGAAAAATGAAACTAAATCCCAAATAGAAAAAAGTGATACTTAAGCCATCTAAACAGGAGGAGAACATGTCTCTTTTTAAGGTCTTATTTTTTTCAAAAGCAAGATATACTACTGTGCAATTGAGAAAAAAATTAGAAACAATAAAAGTATTTATGATAATGGGAGAGAAACCCATTAAGAATTTTATTAGATAAGGATGACAAAATTAACTTTCCCTGTTTTCATTTTAGAATCACTGAACATTTGTGTTTCCATAATAAAAATAGCAATGAAAAGAAAATTGGACACAGAGCATTACCCTTCTCCCTCTGCAGGGTGGAGAAAGATGATTTCTTTCCCTTGGAAGATGAGGGAGCCCACCGCAGGTTTAATTAAGGAGGACGTTGTGCACACACAAGAGAGCGGGGCTTACGGTAACAGCCTGCCACTTAATTCCTCACCTTGCTTAGTAGTTACATGTTTGGGCTCTGGACTCGGAATATGTGATCTTGAATACTGTCTCTGCCACATCATTGAGATATTTTGGAAAAAGTACTTAATGTTTCCATCTTTCAGTTTTCCTTTCTGTGAAGTGGTTATCCCAAGGGTCCCCACCAAAGAGGAATGGGAATGTGGTCAGGGATCACGGAATGTCAGCTGATATTCTGATATTGTCCGCTGTTGGCACAGAGCACCATGAATTCAACCACATTGCAGGCAAGTGACCCACACGTTTGAAAGGAGTGTTTTCTAGTTTATTTATCCATCCCCCGGTCTCTCACCTCCGATTCTGCACTGAGTACTCTGCATTTGTCTCTTTTTGTGACATGACCCAGACAGGAATCAGCCACCTACTGTGGCCTTTGTAGCCACAGCCTCAGGGTGGGGCTCTGCTGATTGGGCAGAAACTATAGCTTTGAATGAATGCTGGCAGTAATGTGTTTGATGGGAAAACAAACCAAAAATAAATAAATAGTAAGTTTGGAGAGGAGAATTACAAAGAAAGAAACAATGGCTATTGGCAAATAAAAGAAGATAATCCCCCCCTTTTTGTTTTCTTTAGTAACACTAAGAATATTCTGAGAATTCAGTTTGAAGAGCATGGATCCCAGATGAGCTTACTTGGAGACTGGGTGCAGGAGACCTCTGCTCCTGTCCCGTGTATTTGTTGCAGATAGTATGTGAGGTTGAAGTGCGAGTTATTTGCTCAGTGCAATTCAATGTGGTTCTGGAGGGAAAGCTGAGCTGTTCTACTCCTGTTTTGACCCAGACCCTGGCGACTCCAGCAGTTAGGCTGAGGAGGGGTCTGAACCCAGCCAGCGGCAGGAGGAACTCTTGCCTACAGCAGGACTTTTTATCTTTATGTTCATTATGTTTTAAAATTATTCTCACAATAACACACTTAATCCAATGGAGGCCTTCTCTTTAGTCCATTTAAGTATAAATTCTTCTATAGTTGTTCCCAGACAAGAGCAATGTTTTTCTCCCAAAGTGAAAAACTAATATGCTACTTGACATTTTCTGTATGAACAACTCAAGAATATGAAGAAGGTGATTATTAAACTCCAGCAACTTTAGAGGAACATACAAGAGAAAGAAAGAGTTGAAAAAAAGAGAAAGAGAGAGAGAAGGAGGAGGAAAGGAAAGAAACGAGGAAAGAAGGATGGACTATGCCCAGAATTGCACGAGGCTGTTGGGTTCAGTTGGGGTCAGGATTGGGGGCTGCTCTAGGACATGGTGCAGGGCGGCCGTGAGAACCTCGATGTCGGTACACACGCCTATTATCTGTAATAGCTGCCATGTGTAGGTGTGAGTCAGTATCACTCAGTTGTCGGTAACTCAGGAACTTGCTGTAATAGCCCCCGTTCTTACGTGTGAGTTGTACATAAGTCTGATGTTTGTCACTCGGGGACTGCCTGTAATTACAACTATAATCAGAGAGTTAACATAATACCTATGAACAACTTCACGCTTGTTTGGCAATTAGGTGAAATGGATACATTTCTAGAAAAATATAGCTTACCAAAACCAAGGACAGAGAAATTGAAAAGTCTGAATATTCATGTCATTATTAAAGAATTGAATCACTAATCAAATTAGTCCATTTGTGATAATGCCAAACTGTTTTCCAAAGTGTATCAATGTATACTTGCACCACTAACAGCGTATTTCCCTAACACATTTACTCACAGAGTTTTGCATCCTTGTCTGTGCCCAGGTTGCGTTCATAACATGCCAGGGACTTTGTGGGTTCTCCTTTCATTAATATGAAACCATCTATGAAAGAGGCACCCCATCCTGGACCCACTTTTTAGTTTTCTTCAAGCATTTCCAAAGTGCTTTGACAGTCACTAATATGATTAATCTTAATGGCAATATAAGGAAGTGACGATTATTTGTTTTTTTTATAGATAAGGACACTGAAGCCCAAGGAGTTGAAATAATTGGGAAGAGAGTCCTAGGATGAGACTGAAGGCCAAAGAGAAGGGGATTTTTATTTAAAAAAAAAAAAAAGACATCGTTAATGTCATTATTCCCTTACCTTCCTAAGCATCTGTACTTTGGGTTTTCTGGGATAGATGCTGAGGCAGACTTAGGCGTGCAAGGGATATAGTATAACATATTGGTGGGGCATGCCCGGGAGGAAGTAGGGTTGGATGGAGGAAGTCCCAGACCACCTGTAACAGGAAGGAAAGAGGAGAGAAGGGAGGCCTTGGCCTCTGAGCATCAGGGACACAGCCTTGACAAGCACATTCAGGAGCTCCAAAGCACACAGTGCCCAAAGAGGGGGCCCTGCTGGGCAGCCACGGCCGATTCAAAGCACCCCAGAAGCACCCCTTGGCCAGAGGCTACCACAGAAGAGCATGAACTCAAGTTGAATTGTTCATTAATTCCAATTTTATTGTAAAAATATTTTTGAAAAAATCTGTTTATGTCTAGTTGAGTCAGTATAGATTCACAAATATTTATTCTATGGGTGAGAGTGCTTTGTTATTATTATTGCTACCATCATCATCATCATATTATTGTATGTTATTGCTCAAATTGTTTCACATTTGCTCATAAAGGGCTCTGTCACGATGTCTTCTGAGCTCTTCTGATACCCTCTCATCCTACATTTTTCTGAAGACCTCCTTACTTTCTGTCATCATAAAATGTTTTAGGCTCATATGACTATTTTTCTTCCTTCTCTCCTGGAATCAACCGTATTTTCCCAAGAAGCTCTAGTTCCTTTTCTTGAACAATGGTGCATAGAAAACAAGACGGCCTGGCTGCTGGCTATAGGGAAACTCTTTGCAACCTGCTATAGGAAAGTAAAGAGAGAGAAAAAAGATTAAGATTCGGGCACTGTGTCCTCAGAGGTTAGATGCCCAGGAAGAGTTTGTTGCTAATGCGGCTAGATTTTTAAACCAAATTTAATCAATGAGAAGAATGTGTAGTCCAGACAGTATGGGTGGGTGGCCCATGGCCTTGCTGTGTCAGATACTGAGAGGTTTCCTGGGACATGGGATTTCTAGCGTGAAAACCGTCCCAGGCAACCCGAATATGGACTAGTGAGAGATGAGGAGCTCAGGCTGGGCTGCCTTCATTCCCCATAGGAGCCTTCTTGGGAGAGGGGAGCATGGCTTGGGCAGTTCTTTGAGGCATTACGAGAGGCTCAGAAACCCCTTCTTCCCTCCTGAGCTGTCTCAAACCCTGTCGCTCTCTGTGACAGGCGTATGGAGCCTGTATCTCATCCTCAGCTCCTGACTCTCCGCTCTGTCCTCACTAGCGTAAATAATAGCTCTGGACTTTGAAGACAGCTCGATAAGCTGCGACTGGAAACACAGTCTGTGCCCGTGAAGCACATTTCTCTGCCAGTGACAGCCTGTCAGAGGAGGAGGTGGGAAGTCCAGCTGCACAGTGACCGCCGGGCTTCCAGCAGCATCCCATCTGGGGTTTATAGAAGTGCGAGCAAATCAGCAACGGTTTTGTTTCAAGCCTCGCTGGCCACGGCGGCTGTGGTACCTCAGCTCTTCCTGTGGAATATTTCCCACAAGGGCTGTGAGGCAGGCTGAAGGATCAGGGCGAGAGTGGTTTAGAGATAATGACTCCTAGGCTTAAGCAGAAACTAATCAAACATCTTGTTACGTTCCCTGCCTTTATGCACAACTATATTATTGCCCCCATTGCACAGATTGAGAAACTGAGGCTCCAGAATGATTAACAGCCAACCCCAAGCTGCCACGTGATACATGCGAGGGGAGAGATGAGACAACCCTTTCCTCCAAGGATCGTGCTCATTTCACCACATGCCTCAGTTATGTTCTGAAAATCCACATCGTATGCATAAGGAGAAAGTCTTCCACTAAGAAAGAATGCTTACTTTACTTAATCTAGATGTCTCCATCATATTTGCCCTTTCTTTACCAGATGCCCATTATGAGCCCACAGATGGATGAGCCCCAGATAATCTCGTCAGGAGGGGCATTTGAGGTTAAGAGAAAAGTAGTGAAAGTCACTGATATTAGAGAGCTTCATGAATGAGGGAACTGTTTTGGCTGATAAATTGATGTGACTGATACAAGGACAGTTTTGGTTGGCAGAGCCATCAGTATTTGTTTCCAGCCTCCTGTTCAGGGGTGAAGGCCAACAGCCTTGTAAAGAGTTTCATCACGAGGTTTTAGAGACTCTGGGCACAAGCACTGCTACTTTGGAGTCCAGGTGACAGAATGTGGGCAGAGTTTGTAAGAGGGTCAATCTGTCCCCCTGATGCAGAATTCAAAGCAGGGCTGGCACATTGAGGATTTGTGGTTTGGGAAGCTTTGGGAGATAGAATCCCTGACAAACACGTTGTGTGTGTGAATCCTGCCGGGTCAGGGACCTCTGGGATCCAGCTTCAGAACCAAAGCAGCGTCCTGATTGGATCATGTTTGTGTTGTTCAAAGGTTAAATATTTTGGACACTGACTCCCTGGAGAGGTCAGAGAAGATAGATTCAAACCATGGAATGCTAGGTAGTAGTTAGAAGTGATGGAGGTAGGCACAAACTCATATGTTAGGAAAAAATACTGGGTTCTTGTGAAAACCACTTTCTCCATGTGAATGACTTACATGTCATTCATGTAAATTAAAAATTACATACTCACAAAGCTAAAATGAGCATGGGTGAGAATATATTCGAAAAGAAAGATACATATGCAATGCATTCAAATGATTGCTTGGGGAAGGACAAGAGATCTGGAGTGAATTATGGTGGTTAAAGGGGGCGAATAGAAGGTGAATGACTAAAAGCAAGATCACAAATCAAGAGTGAGGCTATGAAGTCAGGTGTGTGACCAAGCCCATCATGATCTGCTGGAGTACCAAGCACACAAGTATTAGCTAAAGTGTAGCACCACGTGCCAAGTACCCTGATCACATCTCCAAGCCTGTCCCCAGGTCTCCTCTGCCCTCGGATCCAGTCCTGGCCATTTCTCTCCCTCTTCTGTATCCCAGCAGTGTTGAAGTTGTCACGGTCACAGTGTGTCACAGTCATAGCAGCTTCCAGAGCAGCCAATGTTGAGCAGACTCGGGGCGTCAGAGTAGCAGAGGGTCAAGGCTGGTGAGGCGTCCTCTGCTGCTTTGTAACTGTGTAAAACCAGCCACTATGCTAGGTTCCTACTGCCGCAGTAATAAATACCACAAATTCAGCAGCGTAAAACAACACTCTTTTGTTCTCTTATAGTTCTGGAGGCTAGAAGTTCAAAATCAGTTTCATTGCTCCAAAATATCAACCTGTCATCAGGACTGCGCTGCCTTTGGGGCTCTAGGAGAAGGTCTGCTTCCCTGTCTTTTCCAGCTTGCAGAGGCCGCTCACCTTCCTCACTTCCAGCCCCTTCCTCCATTTCCAAAGCCAGCAATGTTTCAACTCTCTGGACATTGACCCGTAATCACTGCTCCCTCTCTGTCTCTGACCTCAGCTGGTAAAGTGTTTTCTAAGGATGCTTGTGTTTGGGTTGAGCCCACCTAGATAATTGGGGATAATCTTCCTACGTCATGGTCTGTACCCTTAATCACCACTGCAAAGTCTCTTTTTTTGCCATGGATGATAACATATTCACTAATTCTGGGGATTGGGGTGTTGTCATCTTTAGGGTGTCATTATTCTGTCTACCAAAGGGATTGCCAGACACTCTTTGCAGTGGAATGACTCTACAGGGGAGCGGAAGAAGGGGAATTGACAGACAATATGGTGTTCGTGGGACTTCTTGTGTAATTCAAATGTAGATGAAATCTGCCAATATCTGAGTTGCACTTGGAATACACACAAAGTCATTTGCAAAAGATCAAAAAGGACTCCAGAAAAAGAATGAGAGTGTCAAAGAAGTGGAGGAAAGCGGTGTGCAGGCTCTCTGATGGACTGCGGAGTGGGGTGGGTTGGGGCAGGTCCTGTGCTGAGGTACAGAGAAGAAAATGCTAGAAATGCACAGAAAACTAAGATAACCAAGCTCAGGAATAAAAGTAGCAAAATCTCCATTTTTTATAAGCTTACTTTAGATTTAAATATAAATCTATTCATTTATAAGCTTCCTTATATAGAGATAACTTTGATATTAAGATGTTTTATTGTTTTAAGGTAATTCCTAATGGAAATAAAAGCTGTTTTTCTCCTAAATCAGTGGCAACACTGAGAACAAGTTGAGTAGTACCTGGACATCAGAAAGCAAAGTAGAAAAGATTTAATAAGAAGACATAAAGACAGAGCATAAAATAGGCTGACAGAGGCTGGATCAAGGGCAGCAATTGTAGCAGTTCTGTAACGAATGGTGCTCAGACTACAGGACTATATTTATTTAAAGAATTGCTATAAGTTTTAAGACTTACAAGGGAAGCAAAATGACCTCGAAAGTCTAAAAAGCAAAAGTTGAGATATATGCAATTATGTACCCATAATATTTAAAAATGAAAAAATAAAAAGCAAAGATGGGAAAGGTGGGCAGTGCCCACAGCTCAGTGGGTAGGGCGCCAGCCACATATACCCAGGCTGGCAGGTTGGAACCCAGCTCAGGCCAGTTAAATAACAATGACAACTGCAACAAAAAAAATAGCCAGGTGTTGTGGGGGGCACCTGTAGTCCCAGCTACATGGGAGGCCAAGGCAAAGAGAATCAATGAAGCCCAAGAGTTTGAGGCTGACATGAGCTGCGATGCCACAGCACTCTACTGAGGGTGACATAGTAAGACTCTATCCCAAAAAAAGAAAAAAAAATGGGAAAGGTACTATTAATTAAAACAGAAAAAGTGACTTCCTGTGTAGGAAATAGTAACATAACATCTAAGGCAAGAGGGGAAATTACTTATGATGAAAACCAATAGTAAAGTTTTAAGAAGATCAAAGTTTTATTCTTTGAGCCAATATAATAAGTGAAAATACAACCCAGGCCTGTAGCAGTCTGTCTGTCTAGGTCCGTGTGAGTGTCCTCTATGACGTTCACACGTGACAAAATCACAGCGACGCACATCCTTGTCACTAAATGACGCAGAACTGTCATGTAGTTAAAGTAGGACTCCAAAATAAAACCTTAACTTTGGATGTTTCACAATTAAATAAGAAGGTGAAAGTTAACATCAAGCATTCTAACGAAAATTTTAAAGAAAAAAAATTATAGTATCTACCCAAACGGCAATAAATTTGAGAACCATGTAACTTAGTAAGAACAACCATCTCAGATTGCATGTGAAGCCCCCACACTGTACCCCATGGTTGAACTAATGTACACAGCTATGAGTCAAAAAAAAAAATAAAAACTAAAAAAAATTAATAGATTGACTAAAATATTAGCAAAAAATGAGAGAAAACTCAAATCATCAAAATTAGAAAAAAGAGAATATAAAAATAGAACATAAAAATAAGTGCGTGATTATAAATGTGATTATGAGCAATACACAATCATATTCAATTAGTAATAGAAAATATTAAATGATTTCTACACAAATTTACAATAGCACATCGATATAAAGTCAAATAAGAATTTGAAATTATACTAAGTAATAAAAAAATGAGAAACATTTAGTGTGGGTGTTTTCCTGCTCTGAAAAAACAGAAAGCTATAAAATTTCTCCTGTAAGGCAGAGATGTTTGTGATTCCAGTACCTGATCAAGATGGGCATGTTATAGAAAGACACCACCTGTGAATTTAGAACGGTGTGACTAAAAACAACCTCAGTAAGTAGAATTTAATGACATCTTAAAATAATAGAAACCCACAAAAGGTTTATTTCAAGCATAAGAAATGATCTGTATTAAGAAAAATGTTAATATATTACCATCTCAAAAGCATCTCAACATAATGAATCTATAAATCAATAAATGAGTGAATATAAAAGGATATGTTATCAATTCAATCCATTATCATTTTTAAAGTTTAATTGTAAGAATGGGGAAATACTTTCTTAATATCATGAAGAATATATTCTAGGCTATTAACTGACATTATGCCCCAAGGAGAAAGAAGACCTATAATCGTTCCTTTTCAAATAAAATGCTTGAGGAAGATGTCTTGTCTGTCCTTTTATTTAATTCACCTTTGAAAGTTATGAGAATGAGTTTCATACACCTTGGCCATCAAGGAGGTTGGAGTCTCACCTCTTACCTCCAAGGACTTTCCTTCCTGTTGCTGTGGCTAGAACGAAACTTGCTCCTCAACCCACGAAAAAATGCTCTTACGATTAAACCCTTGCAGGTGAGAACAGTGAGCCCTGGAGACATCAAACAACTGTGCTGAGATCACATCGTGAAGAGAAGTGGGAACAGACACAGCACCCAGGACAAGCTTGTCATTTTTATTTTTATAACATTTTACAAAATAATATTAGAATGTTTGTATCTCTCTTAAATTTTTATTCACCATGGTTTCCACTATGGCAGAGGTAAACCGTCAAAGCAGGAGTCTGGAGTGGAGACCGTGTTTCTGATTTAGCTTGGCGCACCCTGGAACCCTATCTTGGACCCAAATTTGCTGGTTTCTTAGCCTCTAGGCTGATGTTTTTCAATCTTTTTTATCTCACAGCACACTTGAACCTATACTTAAACTTCCATGGCACACTTAAATTGTGTTGATAAAAAAGAATATACTTACTATGATTTGAACTACTTTCTAAAATAATTTAATTAATCATCTTTAAAAATTTTTACAGCACGCCTAAGAGCCCCCCATGGGACACCAGTTGAAAATCACTGTTACAGGCTTAGCACTCAGACCTCCGGAACTGTGGACAAATGTGCTTTCCTTGGCAACCACCCTCTGCAAATCAAAATTGAACATGACACTCTTCTTTGTCTTCCACATCATTCTGAGGGTGTTTCTGGCTCACCTACTTCCTGCAGAGTGATGAGAAGGAGGGTGGGATGTGTGCTGCGCTTGGATGTTGTGGGTCATCAATCATTTGTCTCTGGAAGTTCTAGCCAAGTGGGGCTGACTTTGACCTTTCTGGCACACATATCTTCAGAAAACTTTCTGTTTTGATTCCTGCTGTTTGATCTCCCTGGGAAAGTGTGGTTTATAGACTTCCTCCCCAGGAACTCTGACCATGGTGCTTGCAGTCATGTTTCGGCTCTGCTTCCTTTCTTGCAGAAGGGGGTTTTCCTTGCACAACTCAGGGAAGCCATTGGCAGGGTATTTTCTACCCTCTGCCAAGATGCTGCCCATATGGCCAGTGAAGACACTTCCTAGAAGACCACAAGAAGTGTCATCTTTTTTCCATGGATTAATTGTAAGGATCAGAGCCATGTTTCTGTTCATTCCACCTGAGGGTTTGAAGGTCAGCTAACCCCAGTACCCACTTCATCCCTGATTGCCCTGTGTCGCGGCCGCATAAATGATCACACAAGACACGGATTGAGAGTACCAGCTGCAAGAGTCCTCTATAGCCCTGATGAAACTTGGAAACATTACAGCTCAGTTATCTTTGTTGTGGTTACTGCTTAACACTTAATTAACAGCAATAATCATAAAGCATGATTTCTAAGTATTCGTTCTACACAGTCACCTCCCCAGAGGCCCTGTGGCATGAATGAGGGAGGACACTCAAGTTCACTGCCTCTACTTACCAGATGGTGACTTCAAACTAGACTTTCCGGGCTTTACTGGACTCTCAGGTAAGGTGGGAAGTCGGATTCCTTGGCTGCCTTTAGGATTTTACAGGTCTTTGCGAGTGCTGCCCTAGCTGCAGTCAGTGCTCTGCCCTGCAGCTCTCTATGCTCCAGCCGGAGGAGGCCCGCTGCTCCTCATTCTCCCCACAGCGCGGTTTCCAGCCTGCCATGCCTTTGTCCAGGCCATGCCCTTCACCCGCAATGCCCTTCCCAGGGATGGATCTACACCCTCCTGTATTCCGTTCAGGCTTCTCAATACTTCTGAAGAGGGAAATGTTTCGTGTGGGCTGTGGATTTGTGTGGGGGTGGGAAACACGTTCAACATTCAAGCAGTTTTTTATGTTGGTCTTTCTGGGTTTCCTCGAGTCTCTGACAACCAGGGACGCATGGAGAGCTTCACACACATGTCTATATGCAGACGGGGCCAAAAATGTGTACACTTTTTAAGAAAGGAAAAAACCGTATTAAATTTGTAACACTCAAGTCCCGCTTGACTTCTGCAATTACAACAGGTGCTCGACGTGACTTGGATTCGTCTTTTGTCATTCGTTTGCAGTATTACAATTTTAATGCAGTGTTTTTCCTTGCTTAAAATGCATATGCACTTTTTGGTACCTTCTGTATATCTATGTGTATATACATATGTGTATTTATCACATCTATCTGGATGTATATATCTGCTATCTATCTCTTTATTATGTCTACCATTGGTCTATCTATCCTCCTTCTATCTCACAGAAAGCCTCTTTCACTTAACTTTTCTGGCTCCTAAAAACCCTTCCAGGTATGAACGCGGATTACCCCCATTTTCCAGAAGAGGAAACTGAGATTCAAAGAGATGAAACAACGTTCCCCTTTTCTCCTTCCTAGAGTGTAACCTACGAGAACGTCAGGGCCAGATTGCTTATAAATAGATCTTCCCGAGTTCCTCGCACCACACTAGCTTATTAAGTGAATAAGCAAAGGTCTGTCAATGCTACTGTCTGGTTATCTTCTAGGCCAGTGGGTCTCAACCTTCCTAATGCTGTGACCCTTTAATACAGTTCTTCACGTTGTGGTGACCCCAAACATAAAATTATTTCCATTGCTACTTCATAACTGTTATTTTACTACTGTTATGACTCGTAATATAAATATCTGATATGCAGGAGACTCCCAAAGGGGTTGTGACCCACAGGTTGACAACTGCTCTTCTAGGCCTATTGCCATATTTCATTTGGGCCACACGTGCATGTCAGAGTTGGATTTCTTGGCTACTACCGTATACTATACTCACATTTCATTAGAGGCATAATTTAGAAGTGTGACCGTAAGATAAAATGTCAGTCTGACTCTGGGTTAATCAGTGTTTCTAATTAAGCCACCATGTACAGTGCTTACAGCTAAATACAGTGTGGCTTTGGTGATAACTCAGCAAATAGTCTGTTGTCTTCATTATCTCGTTCTCTGACATTTCCCTGATGAGTTTATAAATCCCTGTGGAATCATGGCCCCGATCTCTTTAATGAGTCCTTTAAAACCTAGCTGGGGGTAGGGGAATTATAGCAGCAGATAAGGTTGGCTTTACCAACTTCCTAAAGTTTTCTCTCCCCCCTACCATTTGGTAGATTGAGGAGGTTCATTTCACGTGAATTGGCAAGAGCACATGACTGAGTTAATTCTTCCAGCAGCAAAAGAATATTAAAAGCCATTTCTGTCTTCCCTGATGTGGTGGGTGGCAGAAATGGAAATACTCCTTTTCTCTAGTAAAGAGTGAAGGGAGTGCAGAGCTTGGCTTTCATAGTTGCGAACTCAGGTAATAATTCTCTCATGGTCAATGTTTATTGAGCCCCTAGTACGTGCTAGATCTTGGGCTGGGTGCTGAGGTTACAGCAATGCCAAGGGAAGCATGAGAAGCACCGAGAGTCATAAATGCTGGTGGGATTCATAATCCCCATGGACCAGATATTTCTTTGCTGGTGTTTGGCACCACCTCCAATTCCTGATTTACTCTCCCTTGATGTTGCAGGTGCAAAACAGGACCTGGGGGCTGTTTCTCCTAATCCCTTGCCAAAAGGATCCAGGTTTGCATTCTGTTTGGAGACACACATGGGAGATGTGGAAGGAGGAAGAGAAGAAGAAGGCACTTGCATTACCCTGCCAGTGACAGGACCCGGAGTTTGGGCAGACACGCGACTGGGTACTGCAGCACCTGTTGGTGAAGCTGAAGCAATCTGTTACCCTGTGGGGTCCTGGCTTCAGTGACAATGGTGGTTCATATTTCCTTGAATGGTAGAGAAATACCTTAGAGGGAGGATGGCCTCCTGTAAACTCAATGGGACCCCCAGCTTGTCCCCAGGGAGATGTGTACAAAATCTGACCTGAGGGAAGGAGATGGTTTGCAAACCAAAATAATAGTGATTGTTTGTAGTTAGCAATGATAGAAACTCAAGGAATGTGGATGCGGATGGTTCTGAGAGGGCAGACCAGGGATGAATCTACCTGAAACCTGAAACACCTGTCTTTGTTTGGGAGGTGGGGGGGAATCTCCTAATAACTCCATTTCATATGGCTTAAGTTAATCAAAGACTATAGTAAGAACAGACATGGCCATGTTTCACGCCATAGACAACTGTGAATACCAATTCTGGTGTCTGCAATTTTCCCAACTGGGTGATCAGATTCTCTGAAAGCTAGTGGTAAACTGTGATCCCATCAGAGAAAACTTACATTGAGATGCAGGCTGAGTACAAAGGGAACATAGCACAGAGAGTGAAGGAAGTAAGTTCTGAACATCAGCTGTGGCCCATACGCCACTGCAAGCAACAAACAAACAAAAAAGTGGGTTGTAAAATATTTGCACAATTTCTTCCTTGCTTTGTTATCTAAATACTTACTTATAATAATCAATTACATTTGAAAATTCCTCGTCTCCTATTGTCATGCACAAAAAACATTGGTGGAAATGTTCATTCTTTAGGTTAAAGGACATTAAAGAGTGATTGGAATTGAATCGAAGGAGAACAAACATATGCCAGAGATGGACACAGTGTTCGATGAGAGCCTTCTTCTTTAGGGCAGGGAGTAGGTATGTCTTTGCTTAAACAATATAGAGTTGCATCATGGTAAGTAGAAATATGATACCATTGCTTTGTTCATATATGGAAGTTAAATATTAGGGATGTAGGCACAGATAAGGAGAGGTCAAAGGAAGGATTGTGGATTAAAACATCTTTCTTGGAAAAGCCCTAATACCTTCACTTACATTGTGTGAACAAGTTCCTATTCAATTTCTTCTATAGTGCCAGAAGAAAGGGAGAATGAAGATTTGCTGACTAATTATTCAACCTACCACCAGGTTACAAACCAGACTACTGTAATGCTTCTTGCTTTCTCTGTTTTTTCCTTCCGATTCCTCACTGTGTTGGATTCCAAGTAAGCAATGCTGTTATCTGAATTTTACAGGTAAAGAAACTGAGTATTGCAAACTGTGTTACTTGTCCACAGCTGCACAGTGACTGAGCAATGAAGCCAGGGTTTTAACACAAATTCTTTTCTAAAGCCCATATTTTTTTGTGATACATGAGAGTGCCAACTGCATTATCCTCTGAGATGGCTCAACTCTTCCAAGGATGGAGTGAAAGCAGTCTGGTAATTTCTTTGCCAAGTGAAATTATTACAAGAATTTTTCTTGTCACTTTCAGCTACTGGGGCTTCCCTGGGAAGCAAAAGGAAAGCTATTTTGGACCTTTCGTCCATGTAAACATTCCCCGTCCCCCGTCATGGTACCCTAGGTCTTCTCTCTAGGCTGATGTCCCCAGGAAACAAGTATTGTTCATAATTCTCCAGAGAGAGAGAACCAATAGGATATATTTACACATTCACACTAGAGTCACAGAAGAATTCACAGATTTAAGCTAGATCTCTTCCATAAATGGGGGGCTACAGGAAAAGGAGGGGAAAGAGAGATTTTAAGGAATTGGGTCTCACGATGACTTAGGGTGCAGGAAAATCTGCAAGTCTATAAAATCTGTAGGGCAGACTGAACTCTCAGGCAGGATTTCTACATTATAGTCTTGAGGTAGAATTCCTTCTTCTCTGAAAAACCTGGTTTTGCTCCTAAGATCTTCAATGATTGGAGTTGGCCCTTCCACATTACCTTCTTCACTGAAAGTCAATGCTTGTAAATGTTAATCACATCTACAAAATAGCTTTACAACATCTAGACAAGAGTTGGGTTAAAGAAGAAGGCAGCATGGTCTAAGTTGACACTTGAGGGCAGCCATCATAGAACAGTTCAGTGGCAAAGACCTGTTTGGAAGGGAGTCATATTTTACTGCCAACAAAACACTAGCTGAGGGAAGTAAAATCCAGTCATTAAGTGCGCTGGGGCCAGAAGTGGAAAGGGAGGCCATCCTAAAATACTCAACCTGGAAAGATTATCTGTGCTCTGAAAGACAAACGCATGAGAAGTTCACAAGACCTGTCCCTTCCACAGGTGCAGAAGACGTTTCACCAACTAGAGTCGCAGTGCAATCTCAGGGTCTATTTCAATTTGCAGGTAGTCCATTGGGAAACATCTTGTAAAGGTGCTAGATTGCAAGAATTGTGAGATTGCACACACACACACACACACACACGATAGAATTTCATCTACCTCCTGTTCTATCCTTGAAATATTTTATCCTCCTTGAAATATTTTATCATCCAGTTACCGTAGTAAAAGGGAACTAACTTTTCACAGCTTATTTCTAACAGATCCTCTCATGCTCTGCCTGACCTGTTCCAGTTCTCTCTCCTGATGCTTGGAATATTCTTACGTTTTCATCTCTTCTACTCCCTTAATGTTAAATGGGCATTTAATTTTTCATATGCTTAGTTTAACTCAAATAGCTATGCAAGAAATTGGGCCAGATTCACATCAGATCTCCTCTTCCTCCTCCTTCTCCTGCTTTTTCTTCTTCTTCTTATATGAAATCAGGGTAACTTCATTATGCTTAATCTCCTGGGAATTCCTAACTCTAATCTATTTTATAATCAAACCTACCTAAGCTCCCCACTATGGGGGATGTTTGTGCCACTTAATTCTCTGCTTTTCAACAGTGTAGAGTACCTGGTCAATAAATGCTTGATATTATAATTATTCTTGTTTGAGTACTGGTATGATATTTGGCTAGAAACCAAAAGATTAAAAAAATTAGTTCCAAAAATCAGTAAGTGAGAGGGAGTGAAGCACAGGTCCAAGCTTTGGCTTTTACTATTATAGTGATGCTTTATGATGTTGCTTCCCATCGTCCAGATGAGGAAACCACTCCCTCCCCTTGATTTCCCATCAACCCTTCCCACTTATACAGGGTCTTAGTAACTGTAGCAGACTTTACTGAGCATTTAAATGCAAACAATTTAAAATCAGAAATTTAGCATCCTTGTTCTTCAAGTCCATTGGATATCTACTAAGCCAGACCCTATTTCTCTTCCCTCTCTTTCTCTTTCCTCTTTTTGTGTTTCTTCCCCAAATTTCTATTAATTCTGTTGTAGTTTGTTTCTTTTCAACATCCTCTCTTTCCATTCAGAATCTCACTGAATGGCTCATAAAGAGAGTTTCCCAAGCAGAGATAACCTCCACTATAGGAAGACTTTTGACACTTATCTTTAGACATCAATTGCTTTCATCCCCACTTAATTCGAAGAACTCATGATAATAGTAAACGTGTATGAATATTGCAAACCTACAGGATTCACAGGGACATCTGAGCATTTAGGAAATGTGCTAAGAACTTTCACACCAGACAATTCCCATGGTGCCCTCAAAGCCCCGAAGCCTGGTGTCCATATAGTAAACTGAGTTCATCCCAGGAAACAGGAGGTCAGGGGAGGTGGATCAGTTCACAAGATGGGTCAAGGTATTTCTGGAAAAAGAGCTTACACAAGGAAGAGAATAAAAAAATTCAGTTTGGGGTCAAGGTCAAAGTGCTTGTGTAGGAGTGGAAGGCTGGAGACTCTGAGTATAGCAAGGTGTCTGCTCTTGGGGTTCAGCCCAGTCATTTTGGTTTCCACTTGAGGCACAGGGCAAAGGGGCTTCAATGAAGAACCATATCAATGCCTGCTGCAGTAGCTACAGTGGGAAGATTGGGAGGTATCACTGCAGAGGTGGCTTCTCTGATGGGCTGCAGTGGCAGTGTTTTTGAAAACATCGAAAGGAGAGTTGCTATTTGGAAAAAAATATTTCAGCAGGAAACATTGCCATAGGAAACTCTGAGAAGAGTTTGTGCTAAGAGAGGAATTCTTACAGTCAACAAGGAATAGTACAGGTGCTTCTTGGGAATTCCTAGGACTTTTTGTGGGCTAGTTGAGGAGGTATTTTGAGCCAGAATTATACTTTTGTGAGAATCCTGTTCTTTTTACAAATTGTTACAGAATAGTTTTGCTATTTACAGAATAATTGAGAAGATGATGAATTACCATATACCTCCTCCTAATTTACCCCTATTATGAACACTGCATTAGTATGGTAAATTTACTATAATTAATGAACCAATATCAATACACTGTTCAAATTTGTGTTACAGCTAAACCAGGTTCAATGCTCACTGCTCAAGAAGCCAACATGCATAACAGCAGGAGTCGTAACAGGGAGAGAGTTTAATGTCACAAGTGCTGTGCAAGAAGATGGGAGGAAGTTCTTAAATCTATCTCCCAGGAATTTGGGAGAAAGGGTTTTTAAATATAGTTTGGCAGGCAAAGAGCTAGGAAATTGGGTCTGCTGACTGGCAGGGGATGAATTCACAGGGTCGAGAAGCAGAGATTTTCTTCTTAGTTGGAAGAATTCTTGGGTAGGGGGTCTCAGGCTGTTTGATCAGTTTCCACACCTGTCCTTGGATCCAGTTGGCCTCAGTTGCCCAGAATTCAGTCTGAAAAATACTTGAAAAACCAGACTTGGGGCTCAGTGCCTGTGGCTCAAGTGGCTAAGGTGCCAGCCACATACATTTGAGCTGGGGGGTTCGAATCCAGCCCGGGCCGCCAAACAACAATGACGAATGTAACCAACAAATAGCTGGGCGTTGTGGCGGGCGCCTGTAGTCCCAGCTACTTGGGAGGCGGAGGCAGGAGACTTGCTTGAGCCCAGGAGTTGGAGGTTGCTGTGAGCTGTGATGACACAGCACTCTACCCAGGGCAACAGCTTGAGGCTCTGTCTCAAAAAAAAAAAAAGAAAAAAAGACTTGGGTTTTATAACAGTAATGTTATCTGCAGAACCACATGGCCTCAGGCTTCACAATGACAACATTATTTGTAGAACTAGTAGGGAAATCACAAATCTTGCATCTCTCAGGGAGGAGGGTGCCATTAAACAGTAACTAGTTATAGCAGTAAGGAGGTTATGGAACTGTGGCTGATCAACTACTGGCTACATCTATCCTTTACAGCAATCAGACTTAGAATACCATTTATACCTCATGGCTGTAAATTATTTTAATATAGATGGTTTCATTTCCATGGTAATTATCTAACCTCCCTCTTCTATTCCAAGATCTTAACCAAGATATTAGATCTTCTTTTCCAAGATCTGTACCAAGGAGACACATTTAGTTGTCACATCTCCTTGGGCTCCTCTCAGTAGGGGGAAGTTTTTAGACTTTCACTGTCCTTTGATGACCTAATAGTTTTCAATACTGGTCAGATATATGGTAAAATGCCCCTCAATTGGAATTTTTATGATGTTCTTTTCATGATTAGACTGAGGTTATGGGTTTTTGAGAGAAGATCGCAGTGGTAAAGTACTATTTTTTTAATCACATCATATCAAGGGTACATATCATCAACATGATTAATGACTGTTCACATTGACCTTGGTAACCTGGCTGACGTAGAGTCTCTTAGGTTTCTCCTCTGTAAAGTTACTTTTCTCTCCTTTTACACACCGCAGTGACTTTGGAATGAGGTCACTATGTGTGGCTCACAGTTAATAAATGGGAGTTATGTTCCACCTTCTTGGAGGTGTTGTGTCTACATAAAAATTACTTGGAATTCTGGATCAGAGAGTTGTCTATTCTCCCCCATTTATTTGCTTTATTCAGTTATTTACGTAAGCATGGGCCAATGGATATAATATATAAGTATTTTATATTTTGAATTATAATTGAATACTATTATTATTTTGTTGCTCAAATTATTCTAGCTTCAGTCATGGGGAACTCTTTCAGTTGGCTCCTGTGTTCTTGTGATATATCCCCATCATTGTATGTCTGTGTATGTGTGGATTTTCCTTTCTTTTTAAAAAATTAAGTCATAAACACATAGATCATGTATACATTGATGCCTTTATGGGTACAATGTGCTGATTTTATATATAATTAGGAATGCTTACATCAAACTAGTTAATATAGCCTTCACCTCATTTATTTAATTGCTGTGTTAAGACATTTATACTCTATACTTAATGGATTTGACATGTACCCTTGCAATATGAACCATAGAAACGGTCCCACCATTTACCTTCCATCCATCAACTCTCCCCACTCTCCTCCCATCCCCCTCCTCTTTCCTCCATCATCTTGGGCTATAGTTGTGGATTATCTTTCTTGAGAAAGTGCGAGTAATTATAAATTGGTTTCATAATAGTACTGAGTACATTGGATACTTTTTCTTCCATTCTTGAGCTACTTTACTAAGAAGAATATGTTCCAGCTCCATCCATGTAAACATAAAAGAGGTAAAGTCTCCATCTTTTTTTAAGTCTGAATAATATTCCATGGGGTCAATGGGCACTTGGGCTTCTTCCATGATTTGACAATTATGCATTGAGCTTCAATGAACAATCTGGTGTAAGTATTTTTGTTGTAAAGTGATTTTTGGTCTTTTGGATATACACCTAGTAGAGGAATTGTAGGGTCAAATGATAGGTCTACTTTTAGATCCCTGAGTGGTCTTCAAACTACTTTCCCAAAGGAATGTATTAGCTTGCATTCTCACTAGCAGTGCAGAAGTGTTCCCTTTTATCCACATCCATGCCAACATCTGTAGTTTTGGGATTTTGTTATGTGAGCTACTCTTACTGGAGTTAGGTGATATCTCAAAGTGGTTTTGATTTGCATTTCTCTGATGATTAAAGATAAGGAGCATTTTTTCATGTGTCTATAGGCCATGTGCCTGTCTTCTTCAGAGAAGCTTCTATTCAAGTCCCTTGCCCACATGAAATGGGATTACTTGTTCTTTTCTTATTAATAAGTTTGAGTTCTCTGTGCCTTCTGGTTATCAAAACTTTGTCAGAAACAAGCTACAAATATATTTTCCCATTCTGAGGTCTGTCTGCTTGCTTTACTTACTATGTTCTTGGCTGTGTAGAAGCTTTTTATTTTGATCAGATCCTAGTAACATATTTTTGGTATTGCTACAATTGCCCAAGGGATCCTCCTCATAAAGTATTCTCCCAGGCCAATTTCTTCAAAAGTGTCCCCTGCACTCTCTCTAAGAATCTTTATAGTTTCATGCTTTAAGTTTAAATCTTTTATCCAGTGAGAGTTAATTTGTGTTAACGGTGAAAGATATGGGTCCAGTTCCAGTGTTCTACAAGTCTCCAGTCAATTCACCCAACACTATTTGTTAAATAGGGACTCTTTCCCTCAATTTACATTTTTGATAGGCTTGTCAAAGATCAAATGATGATAAGTGTTCATCTCTTGGTTCTCTATTCTGTTCCATGCATCTACCTCTCTATTTTTGTGCCAGTAACAAGCTGTTTTGATCACTATAGATTTCTAGTATAGTCTGAAATCTGGTAGCATGGTTCCTCCTGATTTGTTTTTACTTCTGAGTAATGTCTTGGCAATTTGAGGTTTTTTCTGTTTCCATATAAAATGGAGTATTAATTTTTCAAGATCTTTAAAGTATGACAGTGGTACTTTAATAGGGATTGCACATGCAATACTATGCAGCCTTAAAGAAAGATGGAGACTTTACCTCTTTTGTGTTTACATGGATGGAGCTGGAACATATTCTTCTTAGCAAAGTATCTCAAGAATGGAAGAAAAAGTATCCAATGTACTCAGCCCTAATATGAATCTAGTTTTCAAATTTTAAAAGAAAATCCTTATGAGACAAATTATTACACCTTCATATCTGATATTTTCTTGATCTATTATTCAAGTAAAAAATATGCCTTACTTCATCAATATTGTCTGATAATGTGTTAAGTATAGAAATACAGGTTGAAGATGATTTTCATTCAGTACAATGAATACATGCTTTCTAGTAACTTCCACCATCTAAGTTTACCATAAATGATTCTAGATGAAAGGTTTTTATTGTTTGTTTTTGGTTTTTTATTTGTCTTGCACTCTACAGAATCTGCATACATTACACAAGACAAAGGAAAGGAGAGTAGTAAGAATAGTTAACAGCCACTTAGCAGGCACAGAATTGTAGGATTCTGAAAAACATTCAAAACCACCAGTGAAACACAACTAGATGAGTAAATATTATGAAATGAATACATAGATGTAAAATTTATGTTCTTAAGTATCTCCTTTGAAATATAATATGTCCCATAGACCAAATTAGAATTTTTAATTATATACTTTTTATTTAAATAAGCATAAAAATGTCAGGAGATTAGATAGTTATTCAAAATTTCCAATATGACAAACTTTCTAATTAAAATTTGTTTTATGTTTTGTATTTATTTCTTATATTATGGGAAAATTAATTTGGCTATAAGTCTGTTATATATATTTCACTTAATGTTAAAAGTACAGTGATAACATAGCCAAAGGAAAAGCTTTAGCAAGACTTTTAAACACATCTGATCAATTCTGAGGACTATAAGGAAAACTTGAAAAATCTACAAATAATAGTAAGAAGTTTTGATACCCTTCCCTTAATAATTGATAGCATAAGTAGAAAGAAAATGACTATAACATGAAAAATTTGAATAGTACTCTCAACTGTCTTAAGATAACTGACAATTATCCATAGCAGTCTCTAAAAGTGTACATGGAATATTTACAAAGATAGCCTGTTTTCTGGGTCAGAAAACAAATCTTAGTAAATTTAAAGGAATTTAACTTACACATAATACATTCTCTCCAAGTATTGAAAACTCAATAACATACTTGCAATTCATTTACGAGTGAAAGAAAAAACTGTTAGAAAATACTTGAAACTCAGTGAAAACAAATACAACAAATAAATATTTATGGGATGCTACTAAAGTAGTGCTTATAGGAAAGTATAAAGCAGTCAATGGAAGTATTAGAAATAAAGTAAAGTTCCAAATCAGTGACCTCAGCTTCCACTTTCAGAAACTGAAAAAATAAAAGGAACAAAGGTAAAATAAAATACAAAGATAACAAGATTTATAATTTGAAAAGTCATAGCAAAAAACCAATGAAACAAAAAGCAGAAAAAAATAGATTATTAATGTAAGAAAAAGCTAGCTTCTTAAGGATATTAATAAAATTAATAAACTCATATTAGTAAACTCAATATAATTAATAAACTCAAACAAACTGATTAGGACAAGAAGATAAAACTCATAAATTAACAGAACAAGAAATAAAGCAACAACATCACTACAGATAAAAAAAATTAGAAAGGATAATGAGGACATATTATGAACAATTTTTGTCAATATATTAGATAAGTTAGATAAAATGGATAAATTCCTTGAAATATAGCAACTCCTGAAGTTCATTAAAAAGCTAGAAAACATGTCTAGTCCTATTTATTAAATTAAATTTGTAATTAAAATAATTTTCACAAAGAAAACTTCTGACCCAGATGTCCTCACAGGTGAATTCTACCAATATTTGATTAACAGATAATGCCAGAGCTACACAAACTATTCTAGAGTATTGAAAAGGAGGAAATACTCACCAAACTGTTAGGCAGCTCTCTAGATATGAATAGGGAAGATGAAGGTTATGGTTTAGGCTGTTTGGGATTGGTCTGGGTCAGTCCAAATACCCTGAGCTATTATGGGAATTAGGCTGAGTAAGACCTGCTGGTGCGTTGTTACTAAGACTTTGCAGGTGGGTTGTTAAAACCTTTCAGGTGGGCTGTTTTGAGAACAGAATTAAGCAAGACCCTGATAGATTGCCAAGACACCACTAGTACTCCTCCAAGTTAGATATAAAACCCAGACCCTGTGCTTTCCTGGTGCCTGAAGCCATTAAAATGGGGCCTTGCTTGCTGTGCAGGCCATTAATAAATACTTTATTTTTCTTACCAAAACCTTACTCGTTTTCTACAATTATTTGGGTGACTACCTTGAGCCACTTCGCTGCCAAACCAAAATTATTATGGCATAAACTTTATTATCCAAATACCAGAAGCAGAAAAAGAGTTTGCAAGAAAAAAAAATAACAGACCAATATTTTTCATAACATTATTAAAAAAATTAGAAACATAATTATAGCAAATCAAATCCAACCCTTTATAAAATGTTAATATCATGACCAATCGTAGTTGATTGCAGGAATGAAAGATTAGTTTAATAGTCTAATAGTTAATAGTCTAATATTAGTTTAATATTAAAAAATCATTTTTTTATTATGAACAAAAATTGTTCATAATATGTCCTCATTATCCTTTCTAATTTTTTTATCTGTAGTGATGTTGCTTTATTTCTTGTTCTGTTAATTTATGAGTTTTATCTTCTTGTCCTAATCAGTTTGAGTATATTAATTATATTAATGAGTTTACTAAGTAATTTAGCCTTTTAAAAGAAGAAAAACTATAAGGTTTGTAATAGATACAGAAAAGCATTTGAAGAAATCCAACTTCCTTATATGATAAAAACACTCAATAATTGAGAACTAGAAGAGAAATTCTTCAACTCCATAAAGAATATGCACCACAGGGTGGCGCCTGTGGCTCAAAGGAGTAGGGCGCTGGCCCCTTATACTGGAGGTGGCAGGTTCCAAACCTAACTCTGGCCAAAAAAAAAAAGAATGTGAATCACGACCTGTAGCTAATAATAGGGCAAGGGTAGGCAGGGGAGAGGGGAGGATGGGGCCGAGGGAAGATAATTGGTGGAGCCACACCTATGGTGCATCTTAGAAGGGTACAGGCGAACCTTGCTAAATGCAGAATACAAATGTCTTCATATAATAATGGAGAAATTGCCAGGAAGGCTATGTTAATCAGTTCGATGAAAATAGTTAAGATTATATATGAAACCAGCACATTGTACCCCTTGATTACTCTATTGTACACAGCTATGATTTAATGATAAAGATAATAAAAAAAATACATACTATAGTAAGAGACTGAATGCTTTCTTCCAAATATCAGAACAAGCCAAATATATTCATTTTCCCCACTTCCTTTGAATAGTGTAGAAAGGAGTTTAGCTAGTTCAATAAGGCAAAAAAAAAATAAAATTTATTTACAAAATACAAATTGGCTAGAAATAAGAAAGAATTATTTGCTTAATAGATGATATGATTATGTAAAAAATGGATTAAAACACAAAAAAGCTTCTAGAAATACTGAATTTATAAAATTTTCCACATATAAGATAAACATACCAAAATCAATTTCTATATACTAGCAAAACAAAGTACATAGACAATATGAAATAAAATAACATCAAAAACATGAAATACTTGATAATAAGTTTGCCAAAAGTTAGGAAAAACTTGTGAAAAAACTTTGAGAACTACAAAGTATATATGAAAAAAAAATTTTATGTTCTAAATAGAGAGTTATATTATTTGGTTAAAAGCTATCAGTATTCTAAAGCTATTATTTCTCATTAAAATGACTTACAGATTCAGTGCAATTTCAATCACAATTAAAGCAAGTATTTCTATAAAAAATCATAATCCATTTCTTTTTCTTTATTATTATTATTTTTTGAGACAATGTCTTACTTTGTCACACTTGATAAAGTACAGTAGTATCACAGCTCCCAGCAACTTCGAAATTCCGGGCTCAAATAAATCCCTTTGCCTCAATCTCCTAAGTAGCTTGGACTACAGGTACCTGCCACAATGCCCAGCTATTCTTTTAGAGATGAGGGTTTTGCTCTGGCTCAGGCTGGTCTCGGAACTCATGAGCTCAGGTGATCCACCTGCCTTTGTCTCCCAGAGTGCCAGGACTACAGGTGTGAGCCACTGCGCCTCACCAAAATGACAATCCATTTCTAAAATTCATATGAAAATGTAAAGAAATTGGAGCAGCTGAAAGCAATGGAAAAAGGACAAAGTTAGAACGTGAACATTGTAATCAAGAGAGGATGAGCTTTGCATAAAGATACACAGACAGATCAATGGAACAGAATACATACTCCAGAAGAAGACCTGTAGATATGGGATAATCGATTTCTACAATACTGAATAGTCATTTTATTGAATAAAAGATGGCCTTTTCCATAAACTTTGGTGAAACACTTAAAAGTCCACATGACAATTTCTAATCCTAAAAACTTGGATCCACACCTCACTCCATATATAAAAATTAATTCACAATATATTATAGACCTAAGTCTAAGATTGGAAAGCATGAATTTCTACACAAAAGTATAGGAGCAGGGGAATGGAGGAAGATGGCGACGGAGATGGTCCTATAGCCCATCTCTCCCAGGTCAGCAGGTGAGAGGGTGGGAGCTCTGGATCTTTCCCCGTGTGAACTATTGGAGTGGATGGGCAACTGGTGAGACACAGAGATCGGGAGGATTGGCGCGTTCGAAAT
>CAUYON010105091.1:0-11462 GCA_963573935.1 Arctocebus calabarensis
GTGGCCACACTACCCAGGAATGCTGAGAAAGAACTACTAGAAGAGGCTCAGTGTCTGTAGCTCAGTGCCAGCCATATACACCAGGGCTGGCAGGTTTGAGCCCAGCCGGGCCTGCTAAACAACGACAACTACAATAATACAAATATATATATATATATATATATATATATATATAGCTGGGCATTGTGGCAGGCCACTGCAGTCCCAGCTACTTGGGAGGCTGAGGCAAAGTAATCATTTGAGCCCAGAAGTTTGAGGTTGACATAGTGAGGGTGACATAGTGAGACTCTGTCTCAAAATAAAAAGAAAAAGAAAGAAAAGAAAAGAAGTACTAGAAGAGAGGAGACTTTGTGAACCAAGAGATAGAGCTGTCAGGTAGTATGAGGACAAACAAGAGAAATTAGGGATGGAAACAAATGTCAAGAAATTAAACATAACCCATGAAAGTTCTGAAAATAAGTTTGTGTCACAGGGACCTGTTTGTATCTATTTCCATCCATGGCACGTTAATGACATATATATACACAAAATGTATGATCCTAGCACTCTGGGCAGGAGGATTGCTTGAGGACAAGAGTTGGAGACCAGCCTGAGCAAGAGCAAGACCCCATTTCTACAAAGAATAGAAAAATTAGGCAGGCATAGTGGCCCCTGCCTAATCCCGGCTACTCAGGAGGCTGAGGCAGGAGGATTGCTTGAGCCCAGGAGTTTGAGGTTGCTGTGAGCTACGATGATTTCACTGCACTTTAGCCTGGACAACAGAGTGAGACTGTTGAAAAAGAGAAAAAGAAAAGAATGAAAAAAGAAAAGCAAATTATGTACACTCACAAGTAAAACTCATTAGTAAACTTTAACCTGGTCACCATATAAACAAGAAAGGGAGACTCCTGAAATCTCTCAACTATTGCTTAAATAGCCATATTTAACTTTGCATGTGTTTCAGTTAGCTTCACATAAGAATGAATAAGTGGGCCAATCTCCAAATATCCAATATCCAATCTCCAATATCATCTAACTCCAACGAGAGTTATTTTGATTTATCAAAACCACCCTGAGAGTTATTTTGATTTATCAAAACCATCACAAAATTTCAAAACTGCAAATGCTGGCATGGATGTGTAGAGAAGGGAACACTTTTGCCAGTGGGACTGCAAACTAACACAACCTTTTTGGAAGGAAGTTTGGAGAATTCTCAAAGAACTCAAGCTAGACCTCCCATTTGATCCTGCAATCCCATTACTGGACATCTATCCAGAAAGAAAAAAATCCTTTTACCATAAGGACACTTGCACTAGACTGTTTATAGCAGCTCAATTTACAATCATCAAAATGTGGAAACAGCCAAAATGCCCCCCACCCCAGGAATGGATTAACAAGCTGTGGTATATGTATACATGGAATACTATTCAGCCATTAAAAAAGATAGAGATTTTACATCCTTCGTATTAACCTGGATGGAAGTGGAACACATTATTCTTAGTAAAGCATCACAAGAATCCTATGTACTCAATTCTTATATGAAGACAGTTGATGACCTAGTACACAGTGGGAAGTGGGGGAAGGGGAGAGCAGAAAGAGGGAAGGAGGCAGGGGGTGGGGGAAGGGAAGAACAGAGAAAGGGAAGGAAGGCCAGCTGTAGGGGGTCATGGTGTGTGACATAACTTTTGGGGGTGGAACACAATTATAAGAGGGACTTTACCTAACAAATGCAATCAATGTAACCTGGTTCTTCATACCTTCAATGAGTCACCAACAATTAAAAAAAAGTGGAAATGAAAAATGTAGTTAGCCAATGTGGGGGGTGGTTTAATATTGCCACCCACACAGTAATTTCAATGTTTGCTGAATCTAGGGGATTTCCATTTTTATCCTTAACTGAACTTTGCTGTGATTTGGCACTGATCTTGCTACTTCTCTGTAGACTCAGCAAGACTGAAAAGGAGAGTGGCTACTCCCCCTGGACCTTCCAACCCAACATATCTACAAATCTTGAATTGTGTTGGATCACAGAAAATACAAAAAAATGTCAAGAATGCAGGAAAACAGGAAAAACAACTAGTGGTCCCGTCCAACCTAACTACTCCCATACCCATAGGACTTTCAACATGTACCATATTCTGATTGTATGTGAACTATGTGCTTTAGGCCAAATTTTTCCACTGAGGATGTGATGAAATAATTATTACTCAAAAGTAACAAATGCTTTTATTTATTTATTTTTTATTCTTTTTGAGATAGAATCTTACTTTGTTACCCTCGGTAGAGTGCTGAGGCATCATAGCTCACAGCAACTTCAAACTCTTGGGCTCATGTGATTCTCTTGCCTCAGCCTCCCGAGTAGCTGGGACTACAGGCACCTGCCACAATGCCCAGCCGGCTATTTTTAAGTGGGGGGTCTCGCTCTGGCTCAGGCTCGTCTCGAACTTGTAAGCTCATCCAGGCCTTCCACCTTGGCCTCTCAAATGCTAGAATTATAGCCATGAGCTACTGTGTTCAGCCTGACAAATGTTTTTAGATCAAGTTTTTTTCTTTTTTTTTTTCTTAGTATGACATTTCTTCTTCCAAAGAGGAATATGTAACTTGTTCTGGCACAGTGGGAAAATGTGAAAATAAAAGAAGCAATTTTGCATTTTCTCTGTATTGGAATTTTAGGTCTATTCTACAGATAATCAACTTTCTGTTGAGTAAAGTGCTCTGTTTTTCAGGGAGGGTGAAGTCTTCAGTCCGCAGACGTCAAGCAAAACCATTTATTAAGTGAGCTCTTTGCAGAAGTGGTTTGCTTTACATTTGGGCAGAGTCAGAGAGCACCATGGCCCAAAGGACACTAGAGCTAAAACAATTTCTCACGTGACCAACTATTAGGGAGAACCCATAGAAGATGCGACTGTCAGTGGAAGGTGATATGCGACTGACCCACCAAGGTCGAACAAGTTTGAATGCTAGGGGTTCAGATTTCCAGAGTTACCTTAGCTGTCGTATTTACTCTAAAGGATGAATAGAAACGAAAACTATAGTAACGTATCCAGTTGCAGGCTTATAGAACTTCCACCAATCCATTAATTGGATATTTCTGTAATCCACAATTTTTCAACTTTCCTCCATAGGAGCAATGATTCCATAATAGTAATTTCTCTCTAGGCTACGACTGGGAGCAGAAAGAAAAGTCTACTTCTCAGGGAACTTCTATAAAGTTGTAGATTTGTAGTTGGTTGTAAATTTTGAGATCACAAAACGCAGATGTAGCCATGGAGAAAGCAAATATAGACCAAGGACTGATGAAAACCTGCTCCATGATTTAACTTAGTCCACTTCTGATCAGACATGACGAGCCTACTCAGCTCCTGAGAGGGAGCAGGGAGCAGTAACATCTAGACCTCAGAAAGGGTAGTAGTAACACCAGGAGTAACATCACAACTATTACTTCAGATTCTAGATGGAAAGGCCAGTAATAAAACCTGATTTCTTGCTTTGCTCACATGGATATGACTGAGGTAAGGATGTATTTTTGTGATGAACAGTCTATGAAGACAATTACTTATTTTGTTGGAGCCACACTACAAAACAGATACCCTGTCTATTCCATGGGTAGCCTGTCCCTTGACTTGAATGAGTAAATTCTCACCTTTCCTTCCAACAGTTTAATGCAATTTTTATGCTTGTGTTGAAATGTCTTTTAAATTCATTTTCTGTTCTCTCTTGGTATCCAAATTAAGTGACAAGAGGAAAGGCAAATCTCTCTCCTTTTTTTTAGCTCCATAGTAATTTTGCAGATTCTTACAAAACTATTGGAGTTTTTTGTGTATGGTTGTTGTATGTTTATTTTTAATTCACACATTTAGTAACATAAAAACAAACTGATGATGGCAGTTTTGTCTATTTGATGATTTCCAATAACGAGAAGGGAGGGGGGTAGGGAAGAGTGGACATAACTCGTTAAGTTTATGCAATGGTGCACAGGCTGAAAACTTTCTCCCACCTTAGTCTTTGCCACCAGAGCATGGATAGGAACAGCCAGAGGTAATCTCATTCACCATGAGGCTGGGTTGGGAACACAGGTACAGGGACCATGACCTTGTGCAAGAGAGGGAGACTCTTAGTGGCTGACTTCTGCACTTCTTCTTGCGACACCCTCCCTACAACCAAATCCTTTCTGTTATTTCAACCAACTTCCAAAGTCACGGCTGCTTTTAGAGAACAAACCCAGAGCAGTCTACAACCTCTGCAAGTGAGCAGAACAAGAAGCTGCCTGCATCACTGTACCTGATTCATGGCTCTGCTCATGATTACCTGACAAACCACTTAACCTCGCCATGCTCCAGTTTCTTTTGTAACCCAGAAACACAATAATGTGCGAATCTTCCCCATGGGATTGTTTTGAGCACTACTTATATGACTATATGTATACAGATATATGCTAAAGCACTTTAGCTTCGTAAGGCACTCCAGCAATACTTAAAGATAAGGTCAGGATAATTAAATAAGCCTCCTGCTATAATGGGTCTGCCCTGTACACAGGGCTGCTGGTATTAAACAGCACGACCCAGAGTTGGTCTTCCCGGGTCTCTTCCCACTGGCCTCTGCCTCTGACTTGCTAGGTGGCTCCATTCTGAATTCATCCTCACAATAATCTACAGTGATGGACTCCCTTGGAGGGGGGGGGGGAAACAAGGCAAGGGATTTAATAAGTGTAATTGAAAAAATCAATAACAGACAGGATCCAACTCTCAAATACACACTTGTTATTCCTATTCATATAAATGCAAATTCAGCCCAAGAGTAAAATTACATGAAATTCTCTGATTTAAGAAATTTGCTTAGTAATAAGCACAGACTTTTTTTTTCTGGTTTTAGTCAACCAAGTGAAGAACAGATTTTAGGGAATGCTTGTAACTTTGCCTTCAATTATTTGTATGTGGCTTCTATAATTAAAATTGTTGGGGTTATCTGTGGACAATGGTAGGCAGAGTTTAGCCATAAACTTCCAGGGAGTGGCGACTTCCAGGGCCCCTCTTCTAACAAATATTTCTCAACTGTTTTCCTTGACGCATTGCCAATAAAATGGATGGAAACGCTTTCAATTCTCTCTTTCTCTTTCTCGGTCATAGCTTCAGAGCCCTAGCGCTGCTTGATCCCCTTCAGTTGCAGATATTGGTGGCTGGAACCAAGGGCCAGGCCCCAGAAAAGTTTCACATAGGGCCAAATTGGACCCTCTGATCCACACCGTGTATCTCTGAGATGTGTGGTAAGTGTCTAAGGTACTGAAATGCTGCAGCCAAGATGGTAAAATAGAGCCAACACACTACTCACAAGATCCAGACGTTGTGTCGCGCCCTAATACCAATTGTGCTGCAATGCATGTTGCCCGGGCCATGTCTGGGCCTGGGCACTATGCATTTTAATTGCATGTGCTGCAATTAAAATTTAGGATTTAAAGAAATTACTGTGCTTTTGTGTTCTCAGTTCATTGTATCTCTGCAACCTCTGGCAAAAGCATTTACCAACTGAAGTTATAATAGGGATAGAGTCTTAAGGACCTTTTTAAAGCAACTTCTGCCTGAACAGAAAGAAATACACAACCTCCAGTGAGACAGAATGGGTGGGAGACCCTGAGAATCGGGGCACAAACCCAGGTTGGGGGGCATGTACTCATCACATTGTGAATGGTGCCCCCTGAAGTTGTGCAGAGAAGACATCCTGCCAGATCACAAATCCCCTAGAGAAATCTTAACTAAAGAAAAATTGACTCAAACAAATTAGAAAAGTTCATGTAGGCAACATCAGTTCCAGTTCTGCTCCCGGGGCCTGACTTTACTCATCTTAAATAGAGTTTGCAGGAGATCATCTCCATTATTAACTCCAGCTCTGAAACTCTGTTGCGATTCTAAGAATCAAGACCAATTTATAAACAGCAAATGGTAGGGGCTAATGGTAATGTTTCCCTCTTTTAAACAGTATTCTTGTAACTAGGGTCATTTTAGTGAAAACAAGAAGAAATTCTAAATAACTCTTGCTATTTTGAAGTGGGCCTTTGGAAAGAGGTGAAACCCCTGGACTTCCTGATGAGTTCCATTTCTTTCACAACTAATGAAAATACTGCAGAAATGACGAGTAGAATGGCATCAGAAAAAAGAGGAAATTTTCACTGGAGTGATACAGACAGTATTTCAAACACGATTTTAGGGGCTCGGCGCCTGTGGCTCGACGAGGTTAAGGCGCCAGTCATGTACACCTGAGCTGGGGGGTTCGAATCCAGCCTGGGCTCGCCAATCGACAATGATGGCTGCAACCAAAAAACGTCCACGCGTTGTGGCGAGCACCTGTGGTCCCAGCTACTTGGGAGGGGGAGGCAGGAGACTTGCTTGAGCCCAGGAATTGGAGGTTGCTGTGAGCTGTGATGCCACGACACCCTATTCAGGGTGACAGCTTGAGGCTCTGTCTCAAAAAAAAAAAAAGATGATTTTAGGAAGTTTGTTTCCTCTAAGCCGGAAACATTCTTTCAGCTAAACAATAAAGTTTGCTTTAAATCAGACACAAAGAAAACAACATCCTTGGTTTGGGGTAGTGTTTCATAACTTTTTATTTAAAATTATGCTCCCTATATGTTTTCTCAAAGTATTTTGCATATTACCAGTCAATTCTTTATTGAGTGAGTTTCACTTTCTGTCATTTGATTTATAAAAATAGTGGATATGCTAATGACACATTTTTGTAAAATTTCTTATGTTCCTCTCTACTCTTCTATTCAAAGATTTTCATACTTCTGGGTCCTCTCCCCCGGCCTCCCATTTGAAAATCCCTCATATCCAATACTAGCTAGTGAACTGTGAGCTGAGCTTGGCTTCCTGGTGGAAAGGGCCAGGTTTATTACAACAAAGCAGAATTAGTAGCCCCTTTAAAGACAATAATCCAAGTGGCACCATGATTAGCAATAACCCGTGAGCTTAATTTTCTTTTCTTTCTTTTTTTTTTTTAAATAGAAACAAAAAGAACAAAAAGGTGATTCTTAAAATTGTGCAATTCATCCCAATTTCAAATATTGGGCATTGGGCTGACAGCCTTGACTCAGACTAGACACAGCTTCTATAGATTTGTATTGAGATCAATTAGATAAATGGAGTTTTATAACAGAATCAACAAAATCATGATAGAATCTTAACACAAGTTACAAAAATAAGAATACACACACACACACTTCTGTCCCTGGAAATATCTAAGACAGAAGAGAAGGGACAGGGCTCTGACCTTAAAAAGTGGGCAACATGCTGTCCCACCTTTCTGGACGATGATGCTGGTAAGCCCATATAAATATTCTCTCCATTCTTTTCTTTTCTTTTTTTTTTTTTTTTTTTTTTTTTGCGGTTTTTGGCCTGGGCTGGGTTTGAACCCTCCACTTCCAGCATATGGAGCAGGTGCCCTACTCCTTTGAGCCACAGGCACCGCCTTCTCCATTATTTTCATTGGCGCAGGAGAGGGAGATGTGCTTCTCTCACTTTGTTCTTATCCATCACATTACACTGTGAGCTCAGTGAGGACGTGTTTGTGTTCACCGTTGGAGCCCAAGTGTCTAGTATACTGCAGGGCCCCGCCTAGTAAATGCTCAGCAAGTGCTTGTTGGATCACTGAATGAAAGATTTCCATCTTGCTCTTCCATCTATTGAATTTATTGAGTTCCTCCCGTGGGTTCTTCCTGGTATACAGTAGCACTCAGTTAAAAAAGTAGGTAAATCATAGTGCAGTTTCATTCAAGTTCAGCTTTTTGCATAAGAAAAAAGTTTAAGGGGACTTGTACTCAGTTCTTGGGCCAGAAGAACCTCTGTGTTTCCCATAATCAAATGAATTGAAGTTCATGGCCTTGAAAACTTCCTGCAGTGTTTATGTACTTTTCAGCCAAGTAAGAAATTGACTCCCAGCCAGAACCTATTTAATCCACCATGGGAAATTTGGTGCTTTGGTTATATCCAGTTGATCCTCAAAATCTTAACATATGTGGGTAAAAATGGAAAAAAAAAAGAAATGAAGATTTATCCTCTCTGTTTTTTTGTGCAAAAGAGACATAGTTTCCTTTTCCTTTCCCTAGAACAAAAAATATTAGCATTGTTCTTTTATGATCCTATAAAAGTATTTTACCCTTAGTGCCTCTAGAGAGAATTTTCCAAAAATATATATCTGATCTCTTCCCTCCATGCTTAAAATACCCCCAATTTTCTTCAATATAAAGTCCAGATTCATGCCATGACTTACCATGAGCCTGATGATCTGATTCCTTCTTTATCTACAAGCTCAAGCCCTAGCCGTAACCACTGCCAACTCCCAATAAATTTGTAGTATTTGAAATTCTCAAACACACATTGCTTTTGTTTTTCCTTGTAGGCCGTAAAATGCCTCATCCTCCCACCCACAAGTACACTTTACCAGGCCAACCACTATTCATCTTTTTAATCAGCTCAGGGATAATTCTTCCAAAAGACTCACAAGTCCTGCCCATCCTTGGTTTAGGGGTCCTACCTTAGACATACTTTGCACCATCAAAACACATGAGTCCATACACCCTTCCCCAGTAGTAAGTTCTGAGTCTTAATGTTTTTGGATCTGCAACATCTAGCAAAATGGCTGGTACTTCACAGCAGCTTAATGAAAATGGAGTATATACATTTTCTTTATCCACTCATTTCTTAATGGACACTTGGGTTGATTCTGTATTTTGGCTATTGTAAACAACTCTGTTATTTGCAGCAACATAGATAAATCTGGAAGACATCATGCTAAGTGAAATAAACCAGGTGCAAAAATACAAAAAAAAAAAAAAAAAGGCCTGTGGACTCTCTCTTATATGTGGAATCTAACACAAAAACAATTAAACTCATAGAAGCAGAGGAAATAACGGTAGTTACTAAAGGCTGGGGGTGGAAGCAAAGAGAGATGTTGATCAAAAAGGACAAAGATGAATTTATACAGGAGAAAATAAATGAAAGTATTTAAGGTGATGGATATGGAAATTCGCTTGATTTAATTATTCCATACTGTACTTGTATATCATAACATTACTCCGTTCCCCCCCAAATTACAATTATAACTTATCACAAATGCTAAATGAGTGGAATAAGTGAATAAATATGTTCATGCCTTTTTCTCAAATATTCTGCATAATTGAGACCAATAATCCAATTCGTAAAACCAAAGTGACCAAGGACTAGCAAATTGTTTCAGTCATGGCCTTTTTGGATATGCTTGCCACGAATGAGATTTTGAACTGGACAGTGAGTAAACAAACCATCCTCAGGCATGCTCATTCCCCAAAGCAGTTTTCTCCTTGCCCAGTTTTCTCTTTGGGACAGGTGTATTCTTATTGCCATTTTTCATGAGAAAACTATAGAAGATGGGAAGATTATACCTGGAAGTTGTGTTTAGACATAGTATACCATGCAACTAGTGCATATCCTAACGCCTACATGACTATGATAAACAAGTCCCAGACCCACTGACAGACTGAACACCATGCATTGACAACTGTCAAAAGACTCCTCATGAACTATTGATTCACTCACAAACATGGAAGCTATTATCACTCTACTAAGTGATGACTTTTTTTTTATAATTTTATTGACTCATAATTGTGTACATTGGTGCAATCATAGGGCACAATGTGCTTCATATACAATCAGAAATATTTTGATCGTACTGTTATAGATAGCCTTCATGGCATTTTCTTGATCACTATATAAAGACATTGATACTCTACCTTTAATAAGTTTCACCAGTACCCTGCTAAGATGCACTGTAGGTGTATTCCCACTAATTGCCCTCCCTCCACCCATCCTCCCTCCTTCCCTCTCCCCCTTTCCCCTTTCCCTGTATTCTTGTGCTATAATTGGGTTTTAGCTTTCATATGAAAGCTATAAATTAGATTCATATTAGGGCTGAGTACATTAAGACTTAGAAGAAAATAATTAGAATGTTTCTAGCACAAAGAAAAAACAAATATTTAAGGTGATGGATATGCTAATATACTGATTTGATCTTCACAAATATATGAATGTATTAAATTATCACACATACCTTGAAAACATGTATATGTTATGGATCAAGAAAAGTACTATTAATTTTTTTTTAAGTAATTAAGTTTAAATGGGGTCATTATTGTCGACCTGAATCCAATATGACTGGAGTTCTTAATAAGAGGAGATTAGGACCCAGGCATGGACAGGGGAGAAGATAGCCATCCATAACCAAACAGAGCAGGTCTCAGAAGAAATAACCTGCTGACATCTTGACCTTGGACTTTAGCCTGTATAACCATGAGAAAGGTAATTTCTGTTGGTTAAGCCACCCACCCCTTAGGACTTTGTTATGGATAGAAACCCTACCAAATTAATACAGGCTAATAATGTTTCAAATGCATGAATTGAAGATTGAAAAAAATTGTTAATTTCATTAATTTATGGACTAGCCAAGTATACCTTCTGTTGATTTATGTGTGTGTGTGTATTCCCTGCCCCCAGGAATGCATTAACAGAGTTTTCTGTTGAGAATATTATCAGCCTTACTCTGAAAGGCCAAAGTGGGAGGATCTCTTTAGCTGAAGAGGATCTCTGCCTCAGCAAGAGCGAGACCCTATCTCTACTAAAAATAGAAAAATTAGCCAGGTGGTGTGGGGGATGCCTGTAGCCCCCAGCTACCTGGGAGACCGAGGGAGGAGGACTGCATGAGCCAGGATTTGAGGTTGATGTAAGCTAAGCTAACTGCATGGCACTCTACCTTGGTGCCACAAGGTGCCATTACTCAAAAAAAAAAAAAAAAGAAAGAAAAGAAAAGAAAAAAAAGAAAGAAAGAAGAAGGAGAATATTATCAACCTTCCCTGACAAGTTTATATGACTAACTTGAAGGGATAGGAAATCAGGGAATATAAAAAGGATGAAAACAAACAGGATCAATTAGTTATCAGGAAGTGTGGTATTTATTATGACACCAGTCAGATATAATTTCTTCTGGCATGTTCAAGATGGGGAACTATTGTGAGCTTAATCTGTACCACTTTGGAATGAATAGAAAGTTTATAATTTACACAAGGTATAAATACTCTCTTCTGAATGGATAAGTCATCAGAGATTTAACTGATTAGTAATGTAGAATGAGCATTATCTCTGTTTTATGCAGCTGTAGAATACCTAAGGCTGGGTAATTTATAAAGAATAAAGGTTTATTCAGTTCATGGTTCTGCAGACTGTACAAAAACATTTGCTTCTGGTGAGGGCATAGTAGAGCTTCCAATCAAAGTGGAAAGTAAAGTGGGCACAGGTGTGTCGTAAGGCAAGCGAAGGAGGCTCTTTTTTTTTTTTTTTTAATAATTTTATTGAATCATAATTATGTACATTGGTGCAATCACAGGGCACGATTCATATACATTCAGAAATATTTTGATCATACTGTTACAGATATCCTTCATGGCATTTCCTTGATCACTA